>CM074931.1:22297490-22308343 GCA_037576815.1 Pangasius larnaudii
ATTATTATTATTATTATTATTATTATTATTATTATTATTTGGCAGTGCTTTTGCAACACTTGATTAATCACATGACACAAACTCGCTGAGTTCGAAGCGCAATCCGTGATAAACGCACTGAATGGGTTCACATGGCAGTGAGATGTCAAACTATTTGTACAGGGTTGCCAGATGGGTCGCAGGACTCGGTGCACAGCTGGATATCTCTGTTTAATCACATCAGAGTTGAAAAATGCGGATTTGGGGTTGCGGAGAATTAAAAGTCAGAATTCTTTAGCCAGTGATTTTCTAAAAAGAAATTGTTTTTTTTAAAAAAATAGTTAATTGATTCCAATCTGGCATCCCTGTTCTACGCAGGGCAGTAGATTCCAGTGCAAAGAGATAAGACTGTGCAAGTCAGATATGGAGTATAATATTCATTTATTTATCTCTTGTGACGTTGTCAGCTAACAAGCTTGTAAGAAAACGTGCAAGAAAATTCGTTCTCACCGTGGTCTTCTTTTACTGAATTTTAACGCCTGGACCGCACGAGTCTCCTTCATGAGCCCGCTTAAATGGTACAAATTCCTCATAGCAGTGTGGAGCCTGTTTCCATCTGGCCAAACCAAACCCACTGATGGATAAACGGCTGACAGATCTGTGTGTGCGCTGGATAAACCGGGTCATCATTCGTCATCATCCAACCAGGACATCTCTCCGAATCACTGAAATCTGAGTGACGTTCATAACACGGCTGTGGTTACGTTATGAATGACTCGGAGGTCCAGTGTAATATAATTCTGCCAAACTTGTCTTGCGGACATTTCACAACATTAATGTAAATATAAATGGATAAAAAGCATGATGTGTCGTTCTTGAATAAATATAAAAGTTAAGTTGTTGGCAGATTGCTGTTGTATAAGCGGAATAAAACACTTCAGGACATGCAGTTATAGGAAAATAATCAACCTCGGAGTGGTAACAGTGACTCCGCTTCATCACGCCATGCCATTGTTGATTATTTTCCTATAACAGCACAACATGGAGTGCTTTATTCCTTTTATATATTGCAATAGGAGCAGATGTGTCTGATAGAGTGTTTTTTTAACGTAACATCATTAATCAGAGTGTCTGAAACAAACAGCTGGAGGTTTTTTCGCTGCATAACAGTTATCTCTGCATGGAGGCACTGTGACCTTTGCCCTGCCTCTTAAACATACTGACAGAGAGAGAGAGAGAGAGAGAGAGAGAGAGAGAGACAACGTGAGATGGCTCAAAGAGTTTTGTTCACTTACTCTCCTGTAGATCGAGTAAATATTTACTCAGGCTGTCAGAAAACCTCCAGACTCTCTGCCCGAGGTGAGACTCCGTCTGAAGAAGATCTGATCTGTCTGCAGTTTGCATTTTGCCCAAATGGTTAATTTACTAGACCAGGACTAGGTTTAAGCCCAATCCTCAGCCATGAACCGCAGTTTAAGTGGTGAAGTTTTTACACTCGGTGCAAGTGCACTTTTTACAAGTTATCCTACAGGAAGTGGCCGCTTTTAAAAAGTGTTGCTGTCAGCGTTTTTTGGTCACAGCGGAGATTCAGAAAGTTGAAAAAAATTCAACTTTTCAGAAAAGTGTCGAGTGATTTTGAGTGTTTTTCAGTTCCAACCAGTCAGTTGTGGACAAGTGAGGAAAACCAACATGGAGGACAAAATGCTCCGTTTGACTAAAACTCGTATCTTGGAATTTTATAACCAAAGAAAACTCAGAATTCCTACTCAGAAAGTCATAAACGTCTCTTCAACCCCGAGTTCAGCAAGTGACGTTAAATCAACATGGCCGCTCACAGCAGTAAACACAGCAGCACTTCTTTAGCTTTAACTGAGTTATACAGTATGTACAAGTATTAGCTTTAGATCAATCAACATACTGTTCACTTGTTAAATCTATGACTCTGACTCTACAGTTCACTGTTTCTGAGGAGGAAAAGATCCATCACTCAGCACAGTTAGCTGGCTAGCTTGTTGCTAATTAAACACGAACATGCAGGCGTCCCACTTTGTCCCACTTTTTCTCACTTTCTAGCTCAAATGCACAGATGTTGAAAATGACGTACTTCAGGGTTCTGACTTCTCGCGTCCGAGATGAACACAAAAGCGTTGGTGAAAAATGAGTCTTGTTAGTGAGCGAATAGGAGGAGATTTATGGCATGTTGAATGGAAAATATTTCATTATCAATATTCCTACGTAGCTGTAACTAAAAATAATTTTCTTTTAACTCAGTCAGGTCGCACAAGCAGCTCACATTCTTCTGATTTTCTGCCTCCAGAAACAACTGCAGTACCGAATCTAATCGAATAAATCAGCTACGTTTAGTTAGTTAGCTGACAGAAGCTAGGACTGAAGAGCGTTGTCATGGTTGTCATGGATGGGCCACTTTTATATCAGGAAACTAAGCACTTATAGTGCACATATTGTGCTTTTTCCAGATGAAACAAAGCCAGCATGTGTGTAAGCGCGATTAGAAGAGTGCACTGGCATGCCCAGGTGATGAACTCTGAAATCTGTTGGTTATTCATGGATCTTGTAGTGAACATTAGATCAGTTGGTGATCTAATGTTTGTTCCTGTAAAAATAAAACACTTCAGCGGTGGAGATGTAAGATGCATTCTGGGAATCTCCTCAGCGCTTTGAACTTACTTTGGCTAAAAGGAGCAATATTGTGTGTAGGAGTTTCCTGGGAGGTGAAGATGGTCAAATGCACACGCACACACACACACACACACACACACACAAACACACACACACAAATATGCTGGATTTTTTTGCCATCACATGCCTGATCCTGGACACAGCACAGTCCCAGTGTCAGCAGTCTTTAATCACACAAGCCTTACCAAGGTCAAAGGACAATCCAAAGCTCTTCCGGGTCAGTGGTCAACTAATTGCAGACTGTAAACTGAATTGTTTCATCAATGGACGTTAACACAAACGACGCCGAGCATCAAAACCCACCTCAACACTTAAAGCTGCTTAAAGCTAACTTACTAATGCTATTTCTGCCTCTGGTGCCATTCACCTTACTGTTTTTCTTTATGAATGGATTTTGTAGCGTGTGTGTGTGTGTGTGTGTGTGTGTGTGTGTGTGTGTGTGTGTGTGTTCTGTTCTCCTGGTTTGCTTTGCTGAGTTTTTTTTCATGTTTGTATTACAAGCTATTCATGTTCAAGCGTTGTTGTTTTGGTAGATTAGTGGTTCTGTCTGGCTGTAATTGATGTTGCGGTTGCGCTGCTATATTTCACAATAACTACTCATTACAGCACTCTTTTCCCCAATAAATTCCCAAAACCATATTTTTTTATTAACCAATTAGCTTAAACATGATCTGGATAGTATTTGCTTTTATTCCTGACACAAATGCCTTGCTTTTCACAAGATTACTGTAAGGTAGTAGAACATTTCAACACCTGACGCTATGAAAAAAACCTGAGCTAATAATTTTGCGTGGACCTTGTTAAGTATTTCCAACTAGATTACACACAAACAGCACAATTAAATCAAACCAACTTAATATTCAGATGCCTTACCAGTACCCTGCTAAAGAGCGAACACATTTTAACACTCACATTCATTTTTTCTTAAAAGCAAATTGCTAACTTAATATAAATTATTCCTCCTTTTTTTTTTAGCCGCACCAAGTTGAGCCACTGTGTGAGGCTAGTGTGCTAGAGCAAAAATGCGCTAGCATGCAACGTAATTGTCGGCAGTTACAAGGAGAATAAAATGCTAGTCACTCAATTAATACATTTGTCTCCCTGATTTGGTGTCTTGGTAAATGTTTTAGTTGGCGCAAGTGTAATTTTGCCTGTAGTTGAGTGAATATAGTGGTGGCTCACTCTCTTACAGCTCTGGATTTCTGATTGGAAGGTTGTCAGTTTGAATCCCGGTACAGCTAATCTGCTGTACAGCTTAAGTGTAAGTTGCTTCTGGCAAACGAACGAATATAAATTGTAAACTGTCCTGTTGACTGATCCTGCTGGAGAGTCCAGATGTCTGAGGCAGCATTGCGATTTCAGATCTTTGGTTTCACATCGATTGTTGCCGATTCCCTCCCTTCTCTTACGTCAGCTTCCTCCATTTTCAGGCATATGACGTTCTCAGTGAAGTCTACATCGATAAGGTGGTCCGTGTCCTCCACTGACCATAACAACCCTTTCCCAACCATCAGGAAACTTGAAACAGGATGCAACAAGTTGAACCAATCATAAGCCCCACATAAGACCAGAGAGTTCAGCAGGACAGGGATCTGCTGTCTGGACTGCTCCTGTGTCAAAAACAGCTTTCACACTTCACCAAACGTACCAAACTCTCAAGGCAAATGGCTCTGAGTCCAGAAAAAACACAAGTGTGAAAACTGGTGAAGCAGTCTTGTTCTAGCTCGCCCTGTCATAGATTATCAATTCCATTTGTTCTTTATTCCTCTGGCGGACACTGTTTTGTGAAGTATAGCTGAGGCAGAAACCCAGCTGAGCACTCGAGAGTTAAAGCTTTTGCTCTGGCAGTCCTGGGATTTGAACTCGCAACCTCCCGGTGACACGATCTTGCATTTTTTACACAAGAATGGCGCTAATTTTTTTTCCTTCCAGTGAGTCGTTCTCTCTCAGACTCTCTCAGTACGACATCTGGCTCTGGTCTGGCAGCATGTCGTCTTGTTTGTGGAAGATTGTGGAGCGTTCAGTCTGACCACAGGACAGCAATCATGTGGTCAAACATCGTCTCTGTGCCACAGTGGGGAAAAATGCAAGAAGTGGATTTTACTGCACACAACAGCTTCATGCTACATAAATACTTCAGCAGCTTCTTAAAGGCACTGAGGGCCAATTTGCTAAACATTTCCGAGCAAGTTTGGGAATCTTCACAACACAAGAGTCAGAATCGGAGATTTCACTGAATAGAACTGACATTGTGGAAATACTACTACAGCAGTAAATAAATACCGAATTAGTCTGTGTGTTTGCACATACCCTGTGCAAAAGTCACACACGTCTGATTTCTGGCCAATCAAAAGCATGCATGACTGAATCTGTGACTGTAAATAATGTAACTTCCTGTTTAGTCATTATCAGTTTACCTGCTAGCTAATAATTACTTCAGGAGTTGTATGGTAAACAATTAGGCAGTTAGAGCATTCGACCAGAAAATTGCAATACACAGTGGGATATAAAATGTTTTTTGTATTTTGTGTGTGTGTGTGTTTTGTTCTGCTGGTTTGCGTGGAAGTAAACGACGAGAAATTTGCCTGAATTCTGCTTAATACTGTATTATGTAATGATTTTATTCCTGATCTAGGTTTGGGATAAATGGTGGAGAATGCAAACCGATTGCCTCTGGACTGTAATTGTTATTAGCATGCTAGTGTTTGTGATCACATCTAGCCTTGTTGGACCTCCAGCTCTGATACAGGGTGCTGTGGAAAATTCAATTGTAATTGCACTGTGTTACGGTTTAGACAATATAGAGCCTTACACCCAGACCAGATGCTCTGTGTGTGTGTGTGTGTGTGTGTGTGTGTGTGTGTGTGTGTGTTGACTCCACTGCCTGGACCTGGGTCATAAAACTGTCAATTGACTGCCAGAATTCAGTTTCGGGTTTTGTTCAGATCGCCACTGTCTGTTTTAATGGCCATAGCTCTGATTATTCTAACATCGTCTCACTGATCTTTAAATTCATCAGCACTGTTTATATACTTACAAAATGATGAGTGGAATGTGTGAGGAATAAACCACGCCGTGTTGTGCTGTTATAGGAAAATAACCAACAACAGGTTGGTGTGAAGAAGTGGAGTTACTGTTTCACCCTGAAGTTGATTATTTTCCGATAACAGTATGTTACCGAGTGTTTTGCTCCTCTTATACCACAGCGACTTACTAACAAGTACAATTTAATTCATTAAAGAGCAACACACCATCTTTTTATCCAGTTATAGTTACATTTACCTGTTGTGGAAAGTCCACAAAACACTATAGTTCCTGTTATTAGTTTATTGGATAAATAAATTCTTGGCTTTCAAAAAGGGTTCTTTAAGGGTTCATTGGATAAATAAGGGTTCATAGCTTCCAAAAAAGGTCCTTCAGTGGCTTATAAAGGATTCATTGGAAAAGTCAGGGTTACTGGCCTCCAGAAAGGGTTTCATTGGCTGTCTAAGGGTTTTGAGCTTCCAGAAAAGGTTGTTAAAGGGTTCTTTAAGGGTTCACTGGATAACTAAGGATTCTTAGTTAAAAAAAAGGTTGTTAAAGGGTTTTTTAAGGGTTCACTGGATAACTAAGGATTCATAGTTAAAAAAAAGATTGTTCAAGGGTTCTTCAACGGTTCATTGGATAATTAAGGGTTCCTAGCTTCCTATAAAATGGGTCATCAATGGCTTATTAAGGATTCAGTGGATAAATCAGGGTTACTGGCTTACAAAAATGGTTCTTTATGGGTTTTTAAGTGTTCATTAGATAATTAAGGGTTCTTAGCTTCCAGTAAATTTTCTAGGAGTGGAGCGTGTAGGGCCCTGCTGTGTTTGCATTGTGTGTTTCGAGGCAAGGCTTTGTGTTTTCATTTCACTCAGCTGTAGGCCACATCAAATCCACTTTTCCAAGAGTAGCATGCTGGAACCTGGTTAGCTATGAATGTTTGTTCTGCTAGTGATAAAACACTGTTTTTGCTAAGTGAGTCCAGGGTTCTGAACACATCTGCCCCAAACAAAAGCTTTACTGTAGAGAGCAACTACATCCATGTCCTCAGAGAGGCCAAAATTCATAAATCGCCAATTTATATGATTTGGAGCTGATCAGTCGAGGTTCACATTAGTGAGTCTCCCTATACACAAATTTACACTAACTCAGAAATTCTTGTACGATACGAACTTTTTTTTCAGGACTAACTTGAATCTCATGATCATTATCTTTCTTGAGTAAATGCTCCTGCTACCAATTTACAAATAAATTTGTTTCTATTCTGGTAAATGAGGTGAAACTAATCAGAATCCATCAAACTGCCCATCGGTTCCAGTTGATGTCCTTCTTGATCCCACTTATTTCCTGTGTGTGTTTTTTTCTGCATTCCCATTGGCTATTATCCAATCAGTGTAATTACTGCTGGTTGTGTTTTGAAGATTGTAAAGATTGTGAAGAAAACATGACATATGAGGTTTAGCCTAGAGTGAAGGTGTTAAACAGAAACTCCAAGAATATTTTACATGGCGAAGGGACTGAAGAGAGCAGCACTGATCCACGCTCCATTCCTGTAGTTATCTTTTATTTAAGATTTCATTCTGTGGCATTAACCTCTTAAACTCAAGAAATGTTGTTGGTTAAAGATGCAAATTCCTCACCTTTCCTGTTAGTGTCACTGCACTTATGGAATAATTCATAGCATGAATAACATGCTTTAGGGTGAATAACTGAATAATAAGCCATAGCAGTGGCTCATATCAGGAATTGGGTCTTGGGTTTGATCCCTGGCTGAGAACTGGGATGTTAACCCAGAGCTGTAGGACTTTTGTAACATCTACTACTGCCAAAATATTTAATCTGAAGGTGCTTCAGGCATGTTACAGCACTGCACTGATTAGCAGCTTTGCAACAGATAAATAAATGCTATAAAAAAAACCATCAGATTAGAGTACTAAGCTTTCTTTTATTGGACTCCTCATCATTGGCTCAGTTGCTAGAGATTGAAACCTGGATGACTGATTAATATTAATGCTAATGCCGCGCTGTGACTGGAAGTGACACGTGAACAGCGAGAGTCATGTTCGAGTTGCCCAAGTTGCAGCTAACACGTTGATGACATTCTGACTCGTCATTCTGGTTGTGTATTGGACATGTGGCTTAAATCTTATGTTTGTGTCTACACAGCTTGGTGAAATATCAGCCCTATTATGGATTTGTATGGAAGTTGAAGTTCTATGCCATTATTTCGAGTTATTATCTCATCATTTCGACTTTGTATTCAAGACCTCACAATCTATCAACTCATTTATTGAATATTTGTGTACAAGATGTTGTTTTACTGGAATTCAGTTGATCTATACAGTATATAGGCCATAAATTTTACGTAACTAGTTTGTTACATTGAGATTTACAGCTTAGTGCTTAGCACTTCAACACAGAACATAGCACTTCAACCTTTTTTTTTTTTTTTCCTTGTGGTTCAGGGCTTCAGTAGATTTTGGTCATTTCAACCTTGTAATGTGAACGTAGCCTTATTCCATACTTAATGTCATACAGACATGATCTTATGAGAAAGAAATCGTTTTCTGTCAGAAAATCACTTTACTATTGTGAAATTAAACATTTCTCTTTCTTCTTGTTTTTTTTTTTCAGGAGAGCCCTCCTTCTGCTCCTGTCAGTATGTTTCACTATGCTATCTGCAGAAGAACATTTACAAACTCAAGGTGAGTTGTCTGTCTGTCTGTCTGTTTTTCTGTCTCCCTCTGAAACAAATGCTGAAACCAAGAAAGTCCAAGATGTTATTTTGTCCATGTATGAAAGGTTATGAAGTCCCTCTGTCTTCCCTCTGTGCCGTCTCGGCGTGTCTGCTCTTGCTCTGTGAGAGGTAGAATGCAGCCTGAATGCAGAACAGCTTCCTCCTCCATGGAAAAGAGAGAGAGAGAGAGAGAGAGAGAGAGACAATCACACTGTAACCATAACAACACTATTACCAGTCCTAGTTAGTATCAGTAGCTATCTAGTGACTAACTAGTTTAGCTCGCTCTCTAGATTAGATTTATTATTCTCAGTAATGCAGTTGAAATAAAGATTGGTGTAACTCTGGTGATGAGGTGGAAGTTTGTCTTCACTGTAGCTTTGGAGGAAGAGAATTTGAGCTGCTTATGTGACTTGACTGAGTTAAAGTGAGTGAAAGTCCCAAAAAAATACACACCCTGTTATTTTTAGTTGCAGCAACATTGGAATATTGGAAATATTTCCCATTCATCATGTTGTAAATCTCCTCATATTCACTCACTAACTCACCAACACTTTGTCCTCCATCTTTTTTTTCTCACTTGCCTCCTAAATTGTGATCTGACTAGTCGGGAGGTAAAAAGCGCTCAGCGTTAGTTGCTTCTGAAAAGTTGAACTTATTTAAACCTGGGAAGCTCCAGTGTGACCAGAATGCTTTTTTTTTTTTTAATGGCTGCATCCATGAGCTGGAGATTGAGAAAGCACCTCAAGTTGGTGAAGATAGCAGGTTCCTCAGTGAGCAGAGAGAAATTCCTGCTCTACATCAGACACATTAACGAGTGTTCAGTCTGAGATAGAGGGGTAACAGGAAGTGGAGTGGAGGAGAGCCTCAGGCCTGTGTGTAGGAACGGTGAGGGAATGCACTGTTTATAAAGACCACTTCGAACCGGCTGTGAGAACTCATTACGCTTCAAGAAAGAAAAAAAACTGCGATAAAAACAGTGTTTATATAACCTTAAATTTCCTCTTGGTCGTTAACATTTATATGAACAATAAAACATACTGAAATAGCAAGGCAGATGTTGGAAAGTTACTGTGCAATGAAAATAATAATAATAACAATAATAATAAGAGATGGCATGATACCACTTTCTGATATTGATACTGACACTGAGACATCGATATTGATATCGATTTTTTCCTTTAAAAACGAATAAGCTTTAAAATTATGTCACTTAACGAAATGGAGGGAAAAACACATAGTTAAAATAGAAAACTCAGAAGTAGCTTTTAAATTTTGTTTTTATTCAGTTAAACACAAAAAAAATAATCTCCACTGCAAATGTAAATAAATACAAAATAAGTTTTGCTGGTATCATCCAGATACTGATCCTGGGTATTAGATCACTGTCATCTAAAAACAAATTAACACTACAGGTCACTGTACAAAAAAAAGAAAGTTTTTGATAAAAACATGAAGAAAACATTGGACAGTTCAGGAATAAAAGTTCAACAAAAGGGATTGTGGGAGGAAAAGGAATGATGATACAAAGTCATTGGACAATAAATATGAAGAACATCAAATTAGGAATTGCATTCAAGCAACGTCTCTGAAAACATTTGGAAGAATGTTAGTGAGTGAGGCCCATTTCTTACGTCAAAGTGGTTTTTATGGGTTGCATGGTTTCTCTTTAATGCCGTCCATGTCTTTGGAGTCATAGCTCTGAAAAACTTATTGGACGACCTATACCTGAGGTCAAAGTTCACAGAGTCAGCCATGTGGAACCTGCCTGGGACGTGATCTGTGATGCTTTGATGTCTGAGCAGAGGCAAAGGTTTAAAACGAGTACTGGATGGTTTTAAGAGTTTTTTTTTTTTTAAAGGAATCTTACTCAGGAAGTAGATGGAGGTCTTCTGATAATGTAACGAATAACATCCTCGGTCAGGTCTGAGAGAAAGAGACAAACACTGGGTTCTTCACGTGTTCTTTGGGAATTTCAGGTTTCAGGAATAGTTCCAACCTTTCAATAGTCAGCTGCTACATGGACTTTTAAGTGACAAATAAGGAAGCCTTAAGAGTTATAAATTTAATCTTTCACAGCTGCAGTGTTTATTTCAGTTTGAATGAAAACCTGGTGTGTTCTCCTCCTTGGTGTGGTTCTGTATGCAGGTTCTGTATGTGAGAACACAGCAGTCACTCTCAGGCATGTCTGAGGGCATCTGAGGGAGGTGGTCTTGGTCTACTTCCACTCTAGTGAGAATTGTGATTCGACTGAGCTGCAAGGAAGTGAATCAAACATGGGTTGAAGCATTTATTTGTGTGTTCTGGAAATGAGGACTACATACTGTAGAATCCAAAATCAAATGATCCACTGCAAAGATAATTTCATGCAAATGTTACATGAGGTCTGATCAGGGTGTAAACCATGGGAAAA
>CM074931.1:22308443-22327576 GCA_037576815.1 Pangasius larnaudii
AATCAAATGATCCACTGCAAAGATAATTTCATGCAAATGTTACATGAGGTCTGATCAGGGTGTAAACCATGGGAAAACCAGTGATCCTGCTGAGACGGGAAAACCAGTGATCATGCTGAGACGGGAAAACCAGTGATCCTGCTGAAACGGGAAAACCAGTGATCCTGCTGAGACGGGAAAACCAGTGATCATGCTGAGACGGGAAAACCAGTGATCGTGCTGAAATGGGAAAACCAGTGATCCTGCTGAGACGGGAAAACCAGTGATCGTGCTGAGACGGGAAAACCAGTGATCGTGCTGAGACGGGAAAACCAGTAATTGTGCTGAAACGGGAAATCCAATGATCCTGCTGGGATAGAAAAACCAGTGAACCTGCTTGGATGGGAAAACCAGTGATCCTGCTGGGATGATTACTAGACTGTGTCCCATATGCACAAGCTTCTTGTAAAAGGACCTTTTCACTAAATTTGCAACAAACAGGAACCATATCTTCATATCTAGACAGCAGAATTTGTTGAGTGTTTTATGTTGATCAGGGCCCCAAAAAGTGGTCAGGTAATGGATCATACAGATACAAGTGCAAGTGGTGTTAGCATTTCAAAAAAGCAATCTCCAAGTTATCAGATCAGTGTCTAGCAGTAGCATAATACAGTATGGAGATATTTCGCCACTCGACTGAGAAGCTTAATCAGTTCAACTTAGCATCAGGAAAGTCACTGGTATCTATATATGGTTCAAATTGTCATACTAGACAACACCATGAGCTGGAGAACAGAAAAACCAGCACAATTTCCTGCTATCGGGATTACTGGGCTGGATCTCAGATTTAAAAGATGAGGTTGATGAATTTAATCTTAGCACTGAAGGGAAGACCGAATCTAAGATCTATACTATTCCTTTGAAATGTTTAATAAATCTGGGTTAAGGTGTAGGTGCATGAGCAGTGGACCAGCTCACACTATGTTTCTGCAGCAGGCAGGAAACAGAGGAGCTTTTGAACAGCTTGATCATGTCAGAGCAGGGATCATGGAGGTCCAGCAGCAGGGCAAGGCATTTTCATTACAAATCCAGACATTGGTTTTTTCGGATAACTCTTTCCCCTCTTTCCCTCTGTTCTTTCCTGTTCTGAGAGAAAATACATGCTGTTTTACTGAAAAGAAACATGGGCCAAAATGCTGACTCACTCTTCAAGAAAGCACCCAGTGTCCTCTGTTTCTTTTTGTTTTTGCATTTTATCCTGGACAGATCCTGGATCCATGACTTGAGTTCACGGATTATGAGTAAAACAGAGATGTGATGTTACGTCCAGGATTCCGTTGTGTTATGGAATTGTGTCTATTTCCTAGTTTTCATACAGGCATATGGGGTGATTTGTGTTTCAGATGTTAACAGATCTTTGATTAGGCTGCATTGGAAAATAAGGAATCATGAATCTTCTTTGTTTTCTCTGCTTCACTAATTCAAACCTGCTGTAGTCTGATGCCACATGTAGAAATAAATTGCCCATTGCATGTTTTTTATATAAAACTCATACATTGCTTTAATATGTAATGGTTCACATACAAATAAAGTTCTGGACTTGCAACAGCTTTTTGTGTCTTTTGAAATGGTGGTTGTTCTATCCTGTAGCCCACTCTGACAATGCCATAATAACTCTTGCCATTGCCATAACATTCCCAGGCTTGTCTGCGTATGGGAAAACGTTCGGGGTCGAAGTGAGGATGAAGTACCAGATCTTGTTGTATGAGCTTGTCCAAACAGAAGTAGAGTTTGTGGGAACTGAATCATGGTATGGTATGGTATAGAGGAAGTTTAGATCTTTGTGAAAACAGTTCTTGAAGTAACTTTTCAGCCCAACTCTGAGAGCTTTCCTTTCTGCTCCTCTTTGTCATTCCTTCATCTGGACCACAGCTGCTCCTGATGGCTCCGCGCAAAACCTTGGGGGTAAACTGATATCAGCTCACCAGATACTGAAGCAAATTGAGGGAAATCATGGGCAAAAAAATGGCTAGGGGTTATTTATGCTATGGACAACATGCTTCTAGCAAAGTGGCATGCCTGTAAGTGGTTCAGTGTGCAAAGATCAAACATGTGCCTGAGCCTAAATCACTCTTTCATTGTCTCTTTTTTGTCTTTTTGTCTGTCAGGTGTAGATCTTATTCTCCAGCTGGGCCTGTCCAGCCGCAGAGACTTCACCCACTCCTCTTGGACGACCACACCCCCCCTTGTTTCTTCCCGCCCATCTCTCTCTATCCTTCCCCCTGGGGTCGGGGTGACTCTGGACCGTGATGCCATGATTGAAGCCCCTGTAGCGAGTGTCCTTCCCGCAGGCATGGAGAAGGAGTTTTCCCTGATAGTGAGCCTCAACTCCAAGCGTGCCACCAATGCCTTTCTGTTCAGCGTACGGGATGGAATGGAACGGCTCCAGTTCGGTCTACAGCTTCTGCCCAATAGGGTGGTGGTGTACACAGGTGACAAAGCATCCGTCTACTTCAGCTACGAAGCGCAGGACGGACGTTGGCACTCGTTTGCAGTGGCGGTGCGTCCACGCTCTGTGTCATTCTTTGCCCAATGTGGGGGACTACACTACAGTGAAGAGACACTGACCAGGCCACGAATGGTGGTCTCAAATGGCCGGGTGGCCATCGGAAGGATGAGCTCCAGGGCAGCACAGTTTGAAGGCTCTCTGTGCCAGCTGGAGATATATCCATCAGCGCAGGTCGCAGCACATTACTGTGACTATGTTAAAAAAAACTGCAGACTCGCAGACACTTTCCGATCTCCATTCCCTTCCACATCACCTTCCCTAATGCCCTCCACGACCTCCCCTACTCCCTCTGATACACACACACAAAACCCTGCCAACTCCACACTCAGGAACTCTATAGGCGAAATTAACCCTACAACTGCGTCTTTTTGGAATACACTGACATCGAGTACCACTCGGACTGTTGGTCCATCTCCAAGCCCCTTCAGGCCAAGGCACTCCCCAGATCTTACTCCAAGAACTACTACGAGCACCCCTCCAAGTGAAGGTGGACCCTATGAGGAGAACAACACTGAGGATCAGCGGCTGCTGGGAAGACCCCGTGCCACTCGGGCCACTCCAAACCTGATCTCTCACCACAGGAAGAACCAGCTGAGTAGCGACAATGACTCCCAACATCCAAATCTCTCAGAGTCTCAAATGAAGCTGAACGGTGCGACCTTATACAGACAGCAAGGGTACAACAACCAGCTTGAACGTCTTGAGGAATACGGCGAGGAACGGACATACGACTCAGGAGTATACGGATACGACTATGGATTTGAGGATGGAGACTATTTTTTGGACTATGATGGTTTCGATGGTCTGAAAGGGGATCCAGGCCCTCCGGTGAGTATCTCAGCCGTCATTTCATAGCCCATGTGTGTTTGTGTATGCACGTCAAAGTGGCGTTTTTTTTAAAACCTTTCCAAGGCATGCGGGAGCAAAGTTCTGCATGAAAAATGAGCCAAACGGCAAAACATAAATATCCAAACTAATTTATTTTCTTTTTAGACGTTCTTGGAGAGCTTTGAGCACTTGGCTGCATTTCTAAGTGCTTCCCTGAGTGAATCAGGGGAAGAAATGAATAGAAATGTTTGGCAGCTATAGATGCTGATTTAAGAAGCGAGACAGTCTTGTCCAAGCGTCTTTCCTTTTCACCTCTAGAGTAACTGAAACACAGCCAGTAGGGAAGGACAGCTGATTGTGCAGGGAATGCGCTGAGATTTCTAAACAGATCATTTGGATCTAGTGATATCTCAAAATTGGTCTTTGGAGAGTTATTAGATTGCTAGCCAGAGAGGTAGACCTTTTACAGTCGGGTGGCCAGATTTTGCCCGACAACTTTACTGGGGTGGCACAACAGCCGAAATACAAACCAAAATCCTTAGAAAATCATAATCATAATGGATCATAATGAGGCTCCCCCTATCTGTGCACACATGTAAGCAACATTGTTTGTTGTCTAGCAATCCTATGAAGAACGCTAGTGTTACGAATTCAATATCGTTAGCTAATGGGATGCCTCCAAATAATGTAAAAAGTTTGCACGTTGTGGCCAATAGGGCCACTAACCTTACTCGTTCTTGCACAACTTTACACTCGTTGACAATCCTCTCCACTGGACAGTGATGAAATGAATTTCAAAATTTCCCAGAGATATATCTGGGAAACATATCTTGGTGGGGTGGCCAGTGGGGTGGCCATACTTCATACTAGTAGGTGAGTTTGTCTCGTGTGATGTGTTGTTCATGTTGTAGATAGAATTTGAAAAATGCTCAGAACAATCATTTCTTTAAGACATGTCAGTTGTGTTCATGTATTTTTTGTGAGAGGATCCACTGAACGTGAGGGTTTTTGAAGACACACACACACACATTTATAAAAAAAAAACCAAAAACCCACACATATTAACCTTTGAATTTATTAAATATATTTGCTTCATTTCTTAAGTTATCCCTTGAGTTGTAAGAGCAATCGATGCCTCAGACTTTCCATAGCACACACTCTCTGTGTGTTTATCTGTGTGTGTGTGTGTGTGTGTGTGTGTGTGTGTGTGTGTGTGTGTGTGTGTGTGTGTGTGTGATAGTGAAACTAGGGAAAACAGCTGACTTTGAAACATAGCTGCTTTGGTGTTGGAGTAACTTTCTTTCCAGATGTTACACCTACACACACACACACACACACACACACACACACACACACACATAGACACAGAGTAGTGGTAGGCAAGCAGTGTCAAATTATAATGTCTAATTTGGTGTTGCACTGATCAAATATATATATTTTATATATTTACTCATAGATATAGATTGTATAGTCAATTAGTTTAGCACCTTTACCACAAACTGTCATAACATCATAGTGGCTTATGAGATTATGAGGCTGTTTTTAGTGGCTTTTGGATCTGGGCATTTTTTTTTTGTCGAATATTGTCCACATGGATGACACTCATGCCATTTATGCATGTAATCATTTATGCATCAATCGTGCCATTTATGCATGTAATTTGTGCTCATTATTGTCTCAATTCGGCACATTGCTATTGCTCAAATCTTGCACCAAAGCGGAATAGTGTATTAAAAAAAAAAAAACAACAACAACATTCGTCCAAAGATCTTCATTCAGGCAAAAAATGTGAGCGAATTCAAAATGGCTGTTTTTAATTTTACTACATGGTGTTTTGTGTTACAATTTATTGAGGGTAAGTTGTTATTGTACTTGAAATTTTAAACCAATAACACTAACATTTGCATAGAGGCTTCACAAAGTATGATTCATATGGACTAGTTCAAACGATTCATTAAAAAAGAATCAGCTCAAAAGAACAATTCGTTCACGAGCTGCGAGTATTACTCCTGCATTCGCACAGAGCCGGGCGATATAAAGATATAATATTCATATCGCGATAAATGACTTTACAGTAGGCTTTTCTGTAATATCTTCGATTTCTTGATATACATTTAGTACATTACTTTTTTTTAAACAGTTATAAAACTGACAAGAGGCAGCTGATTTAATGGAACAAATTTGTAGTCAATTGTAAAATTTTAAATATTGTAAAATTGTAAAAGAAATTTTAAAAAAAATTGTACAGATTTTTACATTTTTCTCTCCATTTCATTGTTAAATAATTATGTTTTTTCATAAATAATTTTTGAATATATGAAATTTAATTTTTTTTTTTTTGTTGATATTAACTAAAATATCATTAAACGGTTTTGTGTTGTTTTTCTTAATGTAACCTACTTTTTTGTTAGAAATGTCTTTGAGAATCGTGCATTCACACCAGTCTCTGATGTGAGGATCTAAACTGTGAGGATCATTAGTGTGGGCAAATTGCTGTGGTATAAGAGGAATAAAACACGCTGTTATAGGAAAATAATCAACTTCGGTGTGGTAACAGTAACTCCGCCTTTATTCCTTACATATTAAATTGTTGACATTATGGATGTTTGTCTGAATTTATTCATAACAACTATTTCTTGCCCCATCGTATTCCCTGGTCGTAGTGGACAATTACGAAACAATAAAAAACAAGGCAAATATAGTAATTATTAGTTTAGTATTATTTTTAATATTAATAACACACTAACATTTGTGTCTAAATGTCATGTTGAGTGATATACATACATTATATTTCCTGTTTAAATGTGAAAATGTCGACTTTTTTATTATTTCTGTGTAATTGAGCGACGAGTAACGAACTTAGAAATGCAGATTCTCATAGTTTGCGATCAAAAAAACAATCCAAATGTGTAATTACATCCCATTTATGGTTCAATCACCAAGATTTCTGCATATTTATATTGATCTGTCCTTTGCCCACAGGTGGAGTTGTTGTTTTTTTTTTTTTTTTTGTGGTTGTAATGACCGCTTTCTGTTCATCACATGTCAGTGTGTGAGCCGAGTTGTATTAAATTAATCTTTTCTATATAATGAGACACGTTTTGGAACCAAGTCTGCGGCTTTATTCCAGCTCCAAACGTATCACTAATGAGCGCTGAGTTAATGCAGAATTAATGCAGTGGTTTATGGGGACGTTTCTGTGGTCACGTGCCAAAAAAAGCTCAAAGTGGAAGCTGCGTTTTGGAAAAAGAGATTGCTGCTCTTGGCATTAAAAGATAATGCCTGTCCTATTTAGAAGGTAGCGTAAGGACAGACAACTTTAAAAAGGCGATCCAATCGTTCAAGTTTCTAATTTTTAAACATAATGTAGTAGAAAAAGCACAGGTCTACTAATCATAAGTAGTCATGGTAGTGGCATCATGAGCAGCTATTTTCGTAGCATTACAATGGGTAATTCTTATAAAATATTTTAACTGTGTTAATGAGATAAATAAAGAACGTTTCTGAATTATAATTAATATGTTAATAGGAAGGTTTATTGAAATATCTACAGCAGTCCGCTAGTAGATGGTAGCACACGCTAAAACAGTGAATCTGGTATAACGTCCTTTTGTCCTTCCCAATAAGGAACATGTGAGAAGTAAGGAATAAAACACCCCGTGTCGTGCTGCTAAAGTAAAATAATCAACGACCAGGTGGAGTGATGAAGCGGAGTTACTGTTACCACCCAGAAGTGGATGATTTTACAGCTTGTAATGGTACATCCACATGTGTTTTATTCTTCTTATACCACAGCAGTTTGCCAAATTACAATTTTTTTTTTTTATTTATTAAAGTATGGCACATCATACTTTCTAGTCATCTGTGTCCACAAAACAAGTTAGTTCCTGTTCTCGCTTACGTTACAGCAGCTATAAACAGTCTTTCCCTCAAAATCCTCTCTTTATTCTCTCTCTTGAGACGTTAATAAGACAAAAAAAACACAGAAAAAAACGAGAAACCGCAAAGAAGCGTAAACTCCTCTGTCCTGAAGATGTCGAAAAAACCTAAACTGTTACAAAGCTCTGACACTGGAGACTCCTTCCAGTGAAATAAACGTTTCTTCACAGAAAAACAGCTACAAGTTTTAATCAGTTTATGTGGAACGTCTGCTGTACCTGCGAAAGAGCTGTTACTATAGAAACGATACGATTTTAATATAAATGAGCGCATTAATATAAACCTGTGATTTGTAGTTGTTGTTGGAAAATTAATCAACACCTTCTGACCAATCAGAATCGAGAATTTCGACATTGCTGTGGTATTGATCAGTGTATTGAACATAATTTACACAGAATATGATGCGACAGAGCGAACGACTGAACAACACTGTTTTCTATAAGATTGATACTCATTTGCTCGTCTCTAAGGTGATCAGTGATCAGATTCCCGTCACGTGTTCATCATTTACATGCTGGTGTAAAAGCTGATGTCGTCCATGACCTACGGATGCAGTGAATCAAAACCGACCGCGCTGGTTAGCTAGCATTAGCATCGGAAATGGTGTATTTGTGTTGATGTTCCGAGATTTAAAAAAATGTAACCACCATTTTTCCTCAGTACACAAATTCCTATGAGAAGACTATAGTCACTAACAGTGAAGCAGTGTTTTAATAATTTTATCTAACTTTAAGTCTAACTTTTAGTGTTTAGGGTTAAAAGATTTATCTGTTTATTTTTTTTGTGAGTAATAAATATTGTACCTTTGTCAATAAATATGCTTTAAAAGGTGTGACAGGATACCTGCATACATTATGACTGCCGTGTCTGTGCGTTGAACTCCATTCCCCAGAGTGCACTACGGCCTACAAACATGGCCACCACGGACTACGAATCCCAACAGACACGTTCACATTCACCTGATTACTGATTATGCGCAGCAGGTTTCAATCATACACACACTATGATATAAATGATTGTGTCCATCTCGTCCGATACGACAGTCGGCTAATCACGTAATGTAATATTCAGCGTTTTTACCTAATATCTGGTGCTATATCAGATCCTGCTCACACATAAACCTTTCTAATATTTTTTTGTGGAATTTCCCACGATGTTGATTCTGCCTTGCATTCACACTTAACACTCCTGCATAGAAGTGCGTGGTTTTCAGGTTTCAGGTTTCAGCTCCTTGTTCTCGCTTTGCTTTAAGAACAGTACAGTGCTGGACAGGAGACGGTTAGTATTGAGCAGACATGTCTGCAGGCCGGGGTGGGGGGGGTTTACGGGTCACAGGCACATTTTCCTCCTGAAAGAGGGAGAGAAACACAGACTTGGCCTGGAAAACATGAGGTTTCACTTACGCCATGCATCTTGTTTCCCCAAGCAGGCTATTGTACATTGTAAGAAAAGCTCTTTCAGTAACTGCTGGCTAGTTTTCCTGTCTTTTCGCTCTCGTCTCATGTCTCTGTTGTTTTGCAGGGTCCTCCCGGCCTCCCCGGTCTCCCTGGGCCAGCTGGAAAGAGAGGACCACGGGTAAGATCCTCCCTTTTTTCACCCTCACTTTTGTTTTGTTGTGCTTAATTAAAGTGAAGGTGGTGATAAATTTTCTATTTAAAAAAAAATCACAGGTTTATATTAATGTACCCGTTGATACACTAGCAGCTTACACAAGGACTTAACGGTTTAAAGTAATCGTTGATGTGCTGAAGTTTTCTGTAAGGAGACATTTATTTAATATTTATGTATGGAGTCTCCAAGCTGTGTTTTTTTTTTTTTTTTCAGTCTTATTTACTTGAAGAGAAAGAAAAATAACGTAATGCTATAACGTAACTAACAGACGAGCAAACGGGAGATAACTTGTTTCATGGACGTTCCATAACACTATAAACGGATAAAAAGTAGGACGTTTCGTTCTTACTTCATAAAAAAAATTAAAAACAATCCTGAGAAATTGCTGTGGTGTAAGAAGAATAAACCACTTCGGATGTGCTGTTGTAGGAAAATAATCACCTTCAGGGTGATACCACACAACCCCTTTGATTATTTTTCTATCCTGAAGTGTTTTATTCCTTACTTCATAGTGTGAGTGGAAGATTAAGCTAATTAATCACAAAGCCTCCCCCCCCCCCACCCCCTTTTTTTACTCATCTTTACCAAGGGTGCCAATAATTCTGGAGCTGACTGTATGTAGTGCTCCACTTTCCAGTATAGTGGAAAGTGAGTAGAGGATAATTTTGATCGTCTTGTATAAAGTGTGTGAGGAGAATTTATAAAAATAATTTAACTTAAAACACCGAAACAGACCTCGCCAACTTGATCTCTAACTAATTTGCACCCAGTTTGTGAAAAAGTGGAAAACTGACAGCTGTAACTTGCTCACATGGATTGGATTGTTGCTGTTATGAAGGCAAGTGTTAGGGGGGGGGGAAAAAAGACACATGACACACACTTAGTGTTTTTCAGAGTTTGCTGCGGAGAGCGAAACATCTGCTCCGTCAGATAAAGAGGAGAAGTGAGACGCAGATTGTTTAGGTTTGTGCAGTTCACCAGTAAACGTCTGGCAGAACTCGCACCAAGACTTTTCTCGTTTTTATTGTAACAACACACTCGATTGTCTTAAACACGGTATATAAAGCCTGCCATAATCTCACACACTTCCAAGAGAGTGTGTGTGTGTGTGTGTGTGTGTGTGTGAGTGTGTATGTTAGATGAAGAGAGGGAGATGAGTGTGTTACAGATGTGCATGAGAGCATGCATTCCTGTGGCATGCTAGCACACACACACACACACACACACACACACACACACATTTAGCCCATAAGCTGAGCTCACTGCTGTCGTGCGAGCTGTGACACAGTGCAGTGTAATATAAATCACATCTATAGCCATGAACTCATGGGAACTGCGTTACCTGTCTGAGTGCAGAGAGTGTGTGTGTGTGTGTGTGTGTGTGTGTGTGTGTGTCGTATCGTATCGAATTAACCAAAATAAAAACTTGTACAAGAAAAATTGTTTATAAAGTCCAGGTGCAGATGTGAGGTATAAAGCTCAAGTGTGTTTATTTGGGTCGTTCTAACAAATGTCACAGTCGTGATCCGCAGGCAGCAGGCAGACAACACGAGGACCTTGTGACAAAAACAAAACCCAAAATGGACCCCACATGTCCGTCTGTTCATACCAGCAAGTGACAAATGGCTCGTATCGCTTGTAGATTTACGCTTGTCACGTGTCCTGTCTGATGGATTTGCAGATTAGTGAAGTATTCTAAGTCTAATAGCTACAGACGCTCACCAGACGCACGTTAATCTCTGCTAATTCCTTCCGAGCTTTATTTTTCTTCATAATGTCTCTGTACACATTTAAGGAGAGGTTATGAATGACAGGATAAGACGAAGTCTTCCAGGTAAATTTGTCTTCCAATTAGGAACTACAGAAGAGTTGTGAGCGGGGAACTGAAGAAACCTCAGACACACACACACACACACACACACACACACACACACACACACACACTCCATAGGATCATTCGAGCAATTTGTCGCTTCTTCACGGCGTTATTACCTAATTTGCATAGAATTGAGAAAATCTTGATTTACGTCTATGTTGAACGTTGCTGAAAATGGTGAGTGAGGGAAAAAAAAGGTCTTGTTTTGTTTTCAGGGGCTAACAGCAGAACTTGAGCGTTATCTTTTATATTTGAGATCGTTTGGAACCGTGCTAGCAGTACCAATAAGCATAACATCAGCTCGGCACGCGACGCCTCACAGAAATAATGAAAATGCAAGGAACCAAGGAATTAGCAGCACAAACACCAAACACATCACAAATGTTTGAGATAAGCGTATTTAATGTGGTTCAGGGTGAACTTCTCTGTTATTACTCAGCTCCCCAGTGGACCTGAACCCAATAATCAGCACGCTGAGCCCATCTGCATGCTTTAGTGAGTCTGACCTGAAATAGCTCTGGCTGTCTAAAGGCCTCGGTTGTTGTAGTGCCAGAATCTGGTGTTCCCCTCGAGGTGATTCCTGATTGGCTTTCCCGTGCACCTGCTGAGTAAACCTAGACTGGCTAGCAAAGAAAAACTGAAAAGTGTTTGTGTTTGGAAGAGCTGTGTATGCTCGCATATGGATATAGTGAAGATAATAGAATGTTAAAATGATAGGAATATATATATTTTTTGTTGTTGTTTTTACATTTCTGGTGTGTTGGAGTCTCTCGGCAGCTAGGGGTGCTGCCCAAAATGCCTCCTTGATTCCTCGATCCCAATTCTTAAAGTGCGGTCGGAGTAATCGAGGAGAGTGGGGACAATGAAAAAAAAATGACACAAAAATAAACACCATTCATTTATCTTCGGTAAGTTAACGCCAGTAAGCGTTTTATCCTGGTCAGGGTCGCGGTGGATCCGGAGTCACTCCCGGGATCACCAAGCACAAGGCGGGAGAATTCATCCTGAATGGGCGATTTCACACACATTCCATTCACACACTCCTTCACACCTAGAGGTGGTTTAGCGTAGCCTTTCTAAGCCTACCTGCACGTTATCAGGAGGTGGGAGGAGGAAACCAGCACGGACGCATGGAGAACATTAACGGTAACCCGAGCTCAGGGAACCCTGGAGCTATGAGGTAGCAGCGATACCCACTGTGCCACAATAATAATAATAATAATAATAATAATAATAATAATAATAATAATAATAACGACAACCACAAATACAAAATTTCTATTCTTAATGAAATAAACAATGAGTGCACATAAAACCCTTGCATTAAAGTCAATTAATGTGGCTTGCTTTGAAAACAGAGAAGTCAGGTGATGAGTTAGCGTCTTGTTTATGCTAAAACATCGTAAAATGTTCAAGCGTGTGATGTATTTTTTTTTATTATGTATAATTTATTGTGTAAAAGCAGATCCATTATACAGTGAATACAGCTGTGAGAATCTCTTTAAAGTGACGCGTCTCATTCCGTAAATACATTTTTTCCCCTCATATTCCTGTTGGCCGTGTTTCCTTTCCTTGCATGCTTTCCCCACTTCCTCTGCGGGAGGAGCTAAGAACAACCCAGTCTCACAGGAAAAAACGTTCACTTCCAGCTGATCTTCAGCACTTTCTATACGGTGAACAGTTTCTTCTGGAACAATCATACGCTGCATAGCGAGGAAGCGGACTTTCACTCGAGTGCTCTGTAGTTCACCTCTAATGCAGTACACGTAACGTCTCTGTATTCTCACTAGCCTAAAGAGTTTACAGGCTAAACACTATCTGTTACCTTGGTTACTGCACCATGTTACCAGGCGAAATGCGAGCCTGATTGTGTTTGCAGAGTAGAGAAGCTTCATGAGCCCGGTACGTCTAATCATATGCCATGAAAAGAGCTTTACGCATGAAGTGGGCTAGACTACAGTAGGTTGAAAAAAGATGTATAATTATTTATTACATATCAGTCTTATTCAAACAGCGTAGCGGTAGAGATCAGTCAGTCGTACAGATCAGTCAAGTGAAGGTTGGTTTCCTTGCTGTGCATCTTCTGTAAAGCCGGTTTGTGTAAATGTCCGTTGTTAAAAGCGCTATACAGATAAAATGGAACTGGATTGAATTGCATCGCATGCTTGCGCGAGAAGGTTGGAGTTCAGCGTATAGAAGGTGCTGCAGATAAGCTGCATGCGCTTGTTTTTTCTGAGAGACTGGCTTGGCTACGAAGTGAGCAAGAGAAGCAAGAAAAGGAAGGTGCAGTTAAGGAAATGATAAGCACCATGTGTGTTCGTTTGGCGCTTTTTGGTGTCAGAGTAACAAAACGCACCAAAATTCTCCGTCTTGTTTTGAAAAGCTGCTCTTTTTGGAACGTCTGAACTGATGACTGCAGAGGAGTTCATGTAGGGCTGCTTTGATTCGTGATGATCTCGACATCCTCCTCCTTTGCCTTGTGGAGGTCTTGTGTAGGTTGCAGCGTCACTGCATTCTCTACATTTGCATTTACTTGTTACGCTGTATGTTGTGTACTGCTGCATATCTCCGTCTCTCTGTGTGTGTGTGTGTGTGTGTGTGTGTGTGTGCTGCTACTTAGACCTGCCTATAACTCAAGTGGTAGAAGATAAGATCACGCTCGGAGAGAGGCTGATGTCATAAGGATGAGTAATAATCAGAGTGCTTGTCATCTTTCTCTCTCTCTCTCTCCCTCTCTCTCTCTTTCTCTCCCTTTCTCTCTCTCTCTCTTTCTTTTTCTCTCTCTCTCTCTCTCTCTCTCTCTCTCTCTCTCTCTCTCTCTCTATCTCACCTGCAGGGTCCTCCTGGTCCTCATGGGATTCCCGGCCCTCCTGGATTACCTGGCCCCAAGGTAAGTCCTCCAACAAAAGGCCATTATCCTTACAGCGATCGGGCCCTGGACATGATAAAGCATGTGTGGTTTCTGAAATGTTAATGCTAATTTCCTGAAGGTTCTTCAGAGTTCAGTGAAGTGGGTCATTAGGCTTTTCAGAAGCAGCACGAAGAGGCTGGAGCTCGAATTCTGCAGTAGTGTGTCTTTGAGGAATAGTTTTGAGTGTTTCTGCTCGCTAGCAGATGCATAGCTGGGAATTCTGCTCCTCCCTTCCCCCGTTACAGCTTCAGGTCTAACAGTATAATAACAACACAGCTCTATGCTAAAGCTAGCTGATATTAGCTCAAAGCTACCACCGTCAAGTTTACCTGCGAATGCCTTCAACCTGCAGTTTACAGAATAAACCATGGAGCAAGCCCTTGTTTTGGAGTGGAAGAGGCATACGTTCATGTCCTTTTTTTGCACTCTGAAGCATTCTACTACATTCTGTATATATTCAATGAATATATACTACAGTGCTGTTCTCAGATTCTCAATTCTGATTGGTTAGAAGTTGTTGATGAATTTCCTGCAGCTACAGATCACAGGTTTATATTAATGCGCTCGGTCTAATACGGTATCGTTTCTATAGTAACAGCTCATTCACAGGGACTTGTAAGGCAGACGCTCCGCGGACGCAATCATTCATATGATGAAGTTTTCTGTGAGAAGGTAGTAAGGTTTGTTTAACATTTATGTAAGGAGTCTCCAGTGTTAGTGCTTTGTAAAAGCTGTGAATTTACTTTTTCAGAGTTTTCCACATTGTCTTATTAAATTCCAAAGAAAAAAGAGAGGATGATGAGGGAATGTCTCTTTATACAGTAGCTGCTATAACTAACTAACTTGTTAAACGTACTTGTTAAACTTGTTAAATCTCAATGTTAAATGTAACTATAAATGGATAAAAATTGCTTTTATTCTTTAATAAATTAAAACATTGTAATTGCTGTGTTATAAGAGGAATAAATCACTTGTGGGCGTTCTGTTATAGGAAAACAGCACCACTCTGTTGTTGATTATTTTCCAATAACAGCACAACATGGAGGGTTTTATTCCTTACATACAGATACACATATATCAGTGTGAAAAAGAAGAGCATGACAGTAGTGTGTGTGTGTGTGTGTGTGTGTGTGTGTGTGAGTGAATGAGTGTTGGCCGGTAGCTGGAGATGTGGGTGTAATGTTCATTAATCCTGGGAGAGATGATGTGAGATGAGATATCGAGAGGAAATGTGTGTGTGTGTGTGTGTGTGTGTGTGTGTGTGTGTGTGTGTGTTGTTCCTCAGAACTCGAGCCGTGACTCACTCGCTGTTAAACACTGCGGTGTAAACACAGGCATCTTTATAAAGGAGGATTTTATGTACAAAACCCATGAAGAGGTCAGAACAATACTTGAGCAAAATCAGTCACTGACTTACATTTAGCACATGAACTTTATAAAAGATTTCATTGCACTCATGTTGGAACGCTTGTGTTCATCCTAAATCCCGTGTGCCTTCCTCAAGCTACGTTAGCGAACAGATTTAGCGTGGACTTCAGTCATTTTGTGATCAGTCGTAAATACTGAAACGTTTTTCCCGCACTTTATTAAGAGTGATAGATTATCCTCAATTATACGATTAATCGAAGTTCACATTAGTGAGTCTCCTTATATGCAAATTTACACAAACTCAAGCTCAAGCGAGACGCAGCTACACTTTCATGAATACGATATTTCTTGGGTCACCTGCCGTTTCCCATCCACCTGCCAGCTCTCCTCTATAATACAACAACAGACACCAACATCTGCATCATTTCAAACCGCTGCTCATGCTGCGTCACAGGGCGGCGTAACACACTCGGAGGAAAGCACTATCTGCCCTCTTCCACATACATGAGCTCACAGATGCCCACGATTGACTAGTGTCTCTGTGATTGACAGGAGAGAGAGAGAGTAAGCCCCTCCCACCCTGAGAGCGCTGCCAGTTTTGCTCCCTTGACATCCGGTCTTGTTGGGATTCAAACTCGTGTTCTCTGGATGGCAGGAGGAACGATTTCCTGCTGGGAGCCTCTTAGGAAGAATGTACCAATAAGTTTGTTTGTAAGCAACTTGACCAATGAAGCCCTTTGCAGGTTGAATTACTTTGTACACGATAAATTATCAGTACTGAACGCGTGTTGAATTAATTCTTTATCGATTCACCATGACGTATTTTAATTAACACTGTAGGTGTTCGTACTACAGAGTTTATATGCTTTATATTTGATTAATGATTTGATTTATTGTTTTCGCTGTGAAGCTTCCTCTGCGCCTATCCTGTCCTGTTGGCAGCTACACTTTTACACACACACACACACACACACACACACACACACACACACACACACACACATGGTTTTTGATAGCATGTTCTGTTACAAAATTGGATGAGAGTCAATGTTTTGATGTGTGTGGCAGCGTGTGCTGGCAGATCTCTCTGCCTCGCCACATATTTCTCCTATAGAGCTCCACTTTCCATCCTGTGTGTGTGTGTGTGTGTGTGTGTGTGTGTGTGTGTGTGTGTGTGTGCGTGCTGCTTTATATAGTACTGTGATTAGATCAGGATCCAGATGTTACACTGATCCATCAACAAGAACGGGAGCGATGAGTCATATCTAACAGATATTTTTTTTTTATTCCAGTGGAAAATCTGAGCACCTTTGGTTTGGACTTCTGTTTCTGTGTGTGAACCTTGTACCTCATATTCACACACACACACACATACATAAATGCGCACACACACACACACACACACATGCACAGATATACACATGAACGTACTTATCCATGGTATAGCCTCGAGGTAATGCAGCATCATTGGTTCTCCATTTTGGCTGCAGATTTTTTATTTTTTGCTCTCGAGCGTGTGCTGAGACTCGTACAGAATGTCACGCATATCTTGTTGACATGAATGTGATTGTACTATTAGCTTTTTAATTAGTTATTCGTTTTTAATTAATTCGCTTTCTGGTTAGTGCTGTAAGCCTCTAGTGTGTCCTGCCAAAGGTAAAGGAAAGTTAAATTAACAGCTGCTTAACTTCAGTAATTAGTTGAAATCATGTTTAGGTTTATAGTAGAGTGTAGTTAAGTTTATAGAGAATAATTCATCGCCACTTGTGGGTGAAAATCAGTGTTGACAAAATCAGTGTTGATAAAATCAGTGCGAGACGGCTTGTGCATCCGTGACTCACACGTGTCGTTTGGTTAGTAATCTGGAATTTAACATTCAGAACATAATTATACTTTGTTTAAGACAAATTTGTTGCTTCTCACAACACGTGGGCGTTTGCGTTGTTTTAAAATTCACTCACATGTTGTTTCTAATCTCTTTTTCCTCGGTAGATTCGCTGAGCTTCAGGACAGTATGTGAGGTCATGTGACCACAATATCTCTATGCTCATTAGTTACAGTGAATAATGAGGAATATTTTAATAATGTTTTAGCGCAGCACTATATATTACTTTCCTGCACTGTTGCTAATGTACTGCGGCTTTATACAAGAGAAGGAAAGATCTAAACAAACGTAAGCTCAGTAGCTGACGCGCTCAGTCCTTTTTATTTTTAAATCCTTTTTAGTTCTTGACTGTTCACTACAGGAGGCTAATAGTAGCTTAATAGTTAAAGTCCCGATTGATCCATTATTAACCCTTAACAGTCAGGTTACATGTGCGGATCGCTTTTTGCTCCAGTTTGGATGGAATCTTGTGCAAACTGATGAATGTTCCTGGAACAGTAGTGTGTGAACTGTATTACAGGCTGCGGTACATAACAGCCATACAGTTTAATTAGGCAATATAAGAAATGAAGAAGCTCGTTAAGTTTCCGTGAATGTGGACAGCGCCAAGCTGGTGGCTTTAGCATAGCATGTGGCTCGGCTGTGATGGGAAACTGTTTTGTAACCGCACTGTGCTTTTCACCATCACACAGTTTAGCGTCTAATTCCCAAATGGCAGTGTTGCATTTTATTTTTACGCTAATAACAACGGGTGTAAACCTCAGGCTTAGTATAAAACGATTTCAGTTCTTAAGGCAAGAGTTGGTTCTGATACGATATGATTTTGATAGATTCTGCTACGATACAGTACGCTTTTCATTCAAAGCAAAGAATATTGATAAAGATATTTGACGATACTATTGAATCTTCTACGATATGATTCATAAGTCAGTGAATCAGTATTTGATGAGACCACTGAATCTGCTACGAAATGATTTCGGTTTTGATTCATAAATATGTTATGATGCCACTGAATCTGCTCTGATATAATACTATACAATTTTGATTCATAAGGCAACAAATCTACCGTTAATTCTTGAATGATGATGACGTGGAGGAGGAGTATTATAAAAGTAGCTGCGGGAGTTACGGGAAAATCTCCTTGCTAGCATGTTTACACGTCCGTTTTTACGTCGATCCAAATCATCCGATCGTCAGACCCAGACTAATGAAGCGGTTGTGATTAGCTGAACCAGGTTCTGCTCTCTGTTCTCGGTGCAAAATACCAAAATCTTTCTCTTTGCTGATAACAGAATAAACACATGTGGTAGGTGTGGGAGGATACGTGACCGTATTCTGTCACACGGCTTTAAAAATGTAGGACATGTGCTGCTTATCGGTACATGAGTGGGCTAACCGTCAGCTTGGGGTTTGCTCTTCCACCCAGAAGCTGAGAAAGCCTCTCACATTCAGTGGATATGATGAAGCATCTTCACCCACAGCTGTAGCTCGAGATGAGTCATCGCTCGCCTCTCATCGGCTCCGAAGGGGAAAATAAAACAGTGCTGCATTGCTCCCATCGCTGATCCCTCCATCCTGTGAGCTAAAAGTAGAGATAAAGAGATGGTGCATGCAGGGTGCTGAAAGCTGTAAAGACGCTACACTGGGGTGTGTTATGAAGACGTGCCTGGAACCATAAAACAGCTGACATCTGCTCTCAGGGCTGTTGACATATTTTTAGAGTGTGAAACTAACACACAGAACTTTCTACAGCTGAAGACATCCATGCGGTCAACACATAGCTGGTTTAGTGCTAGCTGAAATGTGACATGCTAGCTGCTTTATTTTTACTAATTTTTTAACACTGAGTCTACTAAACATGCATTTAACCAGTGTGTTAAACCATCCCGGGCAACAAGCTCAAAAGGTTTGCTTTTTTCCTGACAATCGAAAGCATTTTGCTTTTAAATGAGTGACAGGATTTAAAGAATTGAATGTCATTAACTAGCATCCATGCTAATGGCATGGTAACTATGACATTATTGCTTTGTTTTTGTTTTTGCTTTTTTTTTTTTTTTTTTTTTTTTTTTTAAACAAATAAAAAAAAAACATATAAAAAATTAAATTTATAAAAAAAAAAAAAAATTTTTGAAAAAAAAAAACAAAAAAATTAAATAAAAACAAATAA
>CM074931.1:22373405-22386033 GCA_037576815.1 Pangasius larnaudii
CGGTGTTCCAGTTCATCCCAAAGGTGTTCAGTGGGGTTGAGGTCAGGGCTCTGTGCAGGACACTCGAGTTCTTCCATTCCAACCTTCACACACCGTGCGCACAGGGGCATCATCATGCTGGAACAGGTTTGGGCCTCTCAGTTCCAGTGAAGGGAAACTGTAAAGCTACAGCATACAGAGACGTTTTATACAATCGTGTGCTTCCAACTTTGTGGCAACAGATTGGAGAAGAACCAAATATGGATGTGATGGACCGGGGTGCACATACTTTTGTCCATAGAGTGCATATCCTGTTGGAAAAGAGGTTTTGTGCTCCAGGAAGCACTCTCTCTTCTTTATGGTTTAAGTCAAGTTCAAAATGTTATGTGCATTGTGAAGTCATGCCCATCTCTGTGATTTATACAGTGGTGCTTATCTGATGCACAATGACCATAATTACTATTTACTCCTCCAGCAACGTTACTAAACAGGCATATGTCTGAAAAACTATCCCTTTCCGAATAGTACTAACGAAATTCTGGTTGAAATGGGAGTAAATATGAATTTTCATAGGATCCTGTGTGTATGATTTCATCCTTCATGAACATACTACAGTCTCTCATTGGGAAGCCATGGGAGATTCATGCTCTTAAGGCACGCAGACATCCAGAGGTCAGGGCTTGGATGATTAGGAACATTCCTATTTGCCCTTGCAGTCTATAAGATTGACGTGATCCTCAACTGGTTTAAATTCAGCTCTAAATGCCAGAGAATGGCTAAAGTACACAGGCATGTTTTTGATTGAGGAGAACATTCCTCCAAGGAACACGCATGTCTGTTCTTCACATTCTCGATGCTGAGAAACAGGTGAATATAATCAAAGAATGAGACAAAATAAATAAGGAATAGAAAAGAATCAACAGCACAAAGTGTTTTATTAAGCAGATTCCCAATGATGACAATTTATTTGTTAAAAAGTCATACCTTTTAACCATATACAGTTATATTTAATGTCCATGAAACAAGTTAGTTCCTGTTCCCACTTACATTCCTTCAGTACACACCAGTTCTTTCCAATAAAAGCCATGTGAAGTTCTCCTGGTAAAGATTAGTAACTTTAGTAAACCATTAGTAAACCATTTCGCTTGCTAGTTGTTGCTAGATGCTGAGTGTTGTATTGAAATACACAGCAGAAGCTAACACTAGCTATGACTTGGTTGAGATTGAAAGCTTCAGCTAGCTAAAACGCCTCACAAGTTGTTAGCTATAATCATGGAAGTTCGGGAATGGCTTCTCTAGATAACTCACTAGCTGCTGAAAGTCAGTCTTGCTTGCTAATCAGACTACAGTTTCAAGGACTTTATAAGATTAGCTTGCATGTTTTTAGCTAGCTCATAGACTTTACAAGATGTTAGCATTTAGCTCTAATCATGAACGTTCAATAGTGGTTTCTGAACGTTAGCTAGAGTTCTGTGTAATGTTTCTTTCCCTCTCTATCTTTTCCGACTTTAGGGTCATGTTGGCAAGCCTGGTCCACCTGGCCCCCCAGGACCTAAAGGTGAAAAGGTAATTAGCATCACCTGGATCCGTGTGTGTTATTTCTTTAGCAGGAATGTGTGTATATGCTGGCTGTAACACTGTTTTGTGACTGCAGTATATTTGTGTGTGTGTGTGTGTGTGTGTTTGTGTGTGTGTGTGTGTGTGTGTGTGTGTTTCGTCAGGGTTACCCAGGAGAGGACAGCAGGACTCCAGGACCGCCGGGGCCCTTAGGTGAACCAGTAGGTCTAGATCTCCTTACACCTCCTATCATCAAACACCACCACTTCCAAACTGACCACGCGTCAGCCGGGTCCTTATCAACAAATAAAATGATAATCACATGATCAAGTTTGAGCACCATGTCCGTTTTTTTTTTTTTTTTTTTTTACATCATTTGTGATTTTTCTTGACAGTGGGTTTTAAAAGTGTGCTCTCATTGGCTGAAAACAGTAGCTATGATAACGCAATGAACATACATTAGCAAGTACAGGAAATATAATCTTTTAATCAAATTATAAGACTATTATTATTATTATTATTATTATTATTATTATCAAATTATCTGTTATAATAATTTATTAATAAATAGCAACATGGTAAAGGGTTTTCCATGATCAAACTTCCTGTTAAACAATTCAGTGTGATACACCTGCTGTTATTTTGCATAACGTGGTGCTGTTAGATGTCTGGAATTGGTGTGTGTGTGTGTGTGTGTGTGTGTGTGTGTGTTTGGACAGGGTCCTCCAGGTGAGAGAGGTGACAGAGGAGAACCAGGAGATAAGGGATATCAGGTGAGTAAAGGACATCTTCAAAGACTGCAGGTTTGTCCTGGAATAAATTTAATCCCAGATTCAGTTTTGATGAGTTTAGTTTAAGATGAAACGCTTTACAATCCCCAGTTAATTGCAGAGAGAGAGAGAGAGAGAGAGAGAGACAGAATAAGAGAGAGGAGATGTAATGTGTGTTTTGTGTGTTTCAGGGTCAGGTTGGGGTCACTGGTGCTCGAGGCTCGGTTGGACAGCAGGGGGCGCCAGTGAGTACATGAGTTTAATCTGGTAGTCCTTCAGAAGTGGTTTCTATATTTTACTATTTTAATCTGCAGTACAAAAAGTAAATAATAATAGAGGACAATCAGTGTGGACATTTCCTACACCAGAATATGTCTGCTTTTAATGTGGCTCATTAAAAGTGTTCAGTCCTCGTTATTAATTATGGAGTCATTGTCATGTGGTGATGGTTTTGGGGATTTTTTTTTTCATGCAATAACAATGTTCTAACTAACCAAAAATTATTTTTGTAAATGTGTTTTCTATTAAACTTTACAGTGCTACAGTTTATTCACTTTATTCAGTATTGTGATTTTTTTTATTTTATTTTATTTTTTAGTTTAATCAGTAAATATTTACATGTTCTGTCTAGGGATTACCTGGACTGCCTGGAGAAACAGGACCTAAAGGAGATAAAGGAACTCAGGTGTGTGTGTGTGTGTGTGTGTGTGTGTGTGTGTGTGTGTGTGTGTGAGAGAGAGAGACAGAAAAAGAAAGAGAGAGAGACAGAGAGAGATCAATAGATAGAGACAGAAAGGGAAAGAGACATAGATAGAGAGAGACAGAGACAGAGAAAGACAGAGATAAATGGACAGGTATGGAGAGAGACAGAGAAAGCGAGTGAGAGACTGACAGAGAGAGAAAGAGTGAGAGACAGAGAGAGAGAGAAAGAGGGAAAGAGACATAGATAGGTAGATAACTAGATAAAGACAGAGAAAGACAGATAGAGTGATGGAGAGAGAGAATGAGTGAGACTGAGAGAGGCAGAATGATAGATAGATAGATAGATAGATGGGCAGGTATAGAAAGAGAGACAGAGAGAGAAATCTATAGACAGAGAGAGAACGAGGGAGAGAAACATAGATAGATAGGTAGATAACTAGATAAAGACAGAGAGAGAGAGAGAGAGAGAGAGAGAGAGAGAGGCTGCCTTGGGATATTTCATTTTAAGTGGCTGAATAACTGGATTCAGATAAATGGTACTACTTGGTAAAATGTGTGTGTGTGTGTGTGTGTGTGTGTGTGTGTGTGTGTGTGTGTGTGTGTGTGTAGGGACAGCCAGGAAAAAAGGGTGCTCAGGGTCAGACTGGTTCTCCTGGTCCAGAGGTAACTTTTGTGTTTTTGGTATCGCTTTTATCATAATTGCTGTGCTATAAGAGGAATAAAACACAGGAAAACGATCATCTTCGGAGTGATAGCAGTAACTGCGCTTCATCACACCACCCTCTCGTTGATTATTTTCCTATACCAGCGTGACACGAAGTGTTTTATTCCTTCTATCATCAGCCAAACTTTTAGCTAGCTACTTTATATTGGAGAACTAACACCAGCTAGAAATGATCTGAAGTAAGTAATGATCACTGATTAAATGTGTGCTTTAGTGTGTGACTGAGTGTGTTGTGTGTTTTAGGGACCTACAGGTTTGCCAGGGCTGAAAGGGATGATGGGATATCCTGGACCTGATGGTCCTCCAGGGTTGCCCGGGATACCAGGGCTGCCTGGTCTGATTGGTCACACAGTAAGTTAAGGACTCTGTTGAATTCTCCAATCTGATTGGTCAGAAGCAAATGCGTTCATTCTACTACGTTGTTTCTATAGTAACAATTTATGGCACACTGCACATTAATTAAGAACATGTATGGAGGGAGTCTCCAGTGTCAGAGCTTTGTAACTTCATCTTCAGGACAGAGGAGTTTACGCTTCCCTGCGGTTTCTCGGTAACGCGGCAAGCTGCGTTTTTTTTGTCTAAATTCAAAAGAGAGAATAAACAGAGGCTGGTGAGGGAACGACTGTTTATAGCTGCTGTAACGTAAGTGAGAACAGGAACTAACCTGTTTCACAACATTCAACGTATGACATGTCGTTCTTTAATAGGTAGATATATTGTAATTGTTCAGCAAATTGCTGTGGTGTAAGAGGAATAAAGTGCTGTTAAGGGAAAATAATCAACATCAAGGTGGTAACAGTAGCTCCACTTCATCACACAATCACGTTGTTGATTATTTTCCTGTAACAGCATGACACGGAGTTTAGTTTCTTACATCTACACCATTGTTACATCGGCAGATTGCACTTGAAGAAGCCCTGTTTTAGAAAGCCTCTTGTTTTGATTGACAGGGTCAGCGTGGTACGACAGGCATTGAGGGGAGGGCGGGACTTCCTGGCCTGCGTGGTGAGCTCGGGCTACCTGGTGCGATTGGAGACAGAGGAGAGCCTGGGATACAGGTACGTCCTTCTCTTCTCTAACTCTTCCTTGAGTTCACCTGTATGGCCGTTTCACCTCTGCTCCACTTTGGTGTTTGTGTTTTTTTTTAATTTTGTTCAGGGAGAGAGGGGTCTGCCGGGCGACAGGGGGGCAGCAGGTGCTAAGGGCTTGCAGGGCGCCCCCGGAGACCAGGGCAGAAAGGGCAATCCTGGGGTCAAAGGTCAACCGGTGAGAGCTAAACTCCAATTGAATATCTATAAACCATCAGCTATCAGTCAGCAGTGTTTATCAATGCTACGCTAACTCCAGTTCGGTGTATGAGGCTAACACTGGCATACATGGAAGAATAATAATAATAGCACTTCCATACTTGCATACTTGCATACTTTCTGCCGATCACCACACTTACTAGTACAGTAGCATACTTCCACACTTGTCTGCTAGCTTACTTGCATGCTTATGTACAATAACACACTTGCCTATTAACTAACTACTAATAGATTGCTTATTAGCTATTTACTAGCTTATTTGAACACTTTCATAATAGTGTGCTTGCATATTAACCCACTAGAATACTAGCATTTTTACATACTTGTGTAATAACGGACTGGTATACTAGCCTAGTTGGAGTTTTCGCACATGCTTGCATACTAGCACACTAGCCTACTTTTGCATGCTAGCATTTTTACATAGCATACTTGCCTAATAATACACTGCTATACTAGCATATTTGCATATTAACACACTAGAATACCAGCTTTTGTTAATACTAGCACACTAGCCTACTTATATACTAGCACACTTTTATATTAAGATATTAGTTTTCTAGCTAACTTGCAAACTAGCATTTTTTACATACTAGCATACATGCATATTAACCCACTAGAATACTAGCTTTCTTGCATACTAGCACTAGTGGGATAGTGTGGTAGCATTCTACAACGTAGCATATTCGAGTAGCTCGGATGTAGGATTGAACTGCAACCTCCCCTCCGCACAAACCCTTAAAAAAAGGGGGTAACACTTCTCCAGACGGTTAAGCTGCTAAATCTACTCAGGCTAATAAGCGAGCAGCGAGCGGTGTCTGATTAAACACACTCCTCGGTGCTCAGAGACACGGCTCGTGTTAGAGACGGATGAGTTCAGGGGAAAAGAAAGTTCTCAGGTTCCCTACAGAGCACAGAGATGATAGTGATGTTCAGACAGAGTGCGCATTCCAGACGTGTGTGGTCCAGATCAGCTTAACTCGGCTCTCGGTCGTGTGTGTGTGTGTGTGTGTGTGTGTGTGTGTGTGTGTGTGTGTTTGCGTGTGCAGGGGGAAGTTGGAGACCCAGGCATCTTAGGACTTCAGGGTTTCCCAGGACCGAAGGTATACACACACACACACACACACACCCTCATCTTACACACAACACACTGTACAATGTATCTATAATGTATCACTGAATGTGTGTGTTATCACATCTTACTAGTGTATTAGCATTGCAAACCATTAGCATTCTTGTTTTTATTATTATTATTATTATTATTATTATTATTATTAATATTTGGTTGGTCCAGGGGCCGAGTGGAGATTTAGGCTTTGCTGGAGTTCCAGGACCCAAAGGGCCGCTCGGTACACTAGTGAGTAACATCACTTGCATACTCACATACTCAAACACTTCATACCTGCATACTTACTATACATACTCGCACACTTTGACTTGTATAAGTACGTACTTGCAGGCTTTCATACTGACATACTCACACGTTCATACTTGTATAAGTACATACTCACATGCTTCAGTACTTTTAAGTACACTTTTATACTTACACACTCTCATACTGCTGTACTCGCATACTTAAGCATTGGCATACTACCAGAATTGCTTTCTTTAATCATTCTCTCTCCCTTTTTAGTTCTATTACTTTGTGTTTCTTGCTCTCTCATTGCATTTCTTTATCTGTCCATTTTCTCTCTTTTTCTTTCTTTCTTTCTTTCTTTCTTTCTTTCTTTCTTTTTTTCCTTCCTTTTGTCTGTCTCACATACAGTGATTTATGATATTTCATGCATTTCTTGTGTATCTGGGAATCTCCTGTTCTAACTTTTTCTCTTTTCCTCCATCTCTCGTTTCTCATTTTGTTTCTTTCCTCTCTGCTTGTGTGTGTGTGTGTGTGTGTGTGTGTGTGTGTGTGTGTGTGTGTGTTTCAGGGTTTCACAGGTCCTGTTGGTCCAGTCGGTATGATCGGTCCAGTCGGAAGACCTGTAAGTGGCTGCATTTTGCTCTGTGTGTGAGTGTGTGAGTGTGTGAGTGTGCGTGTGTGTGTGTGTGTGTGTGTGTGTGTGTGTGTGTGTGTGTGTGTGTGTGCGTGCGTGTGCACATTTGCTTTAGCTCATGTATGTGTTTGTGTCGTCTCTCAGGGTCCGCAGGGTCCTAAAGGAGGAACAGGAGAGATGGTGAGAAACTCGTTTCCTGTTTCTTAATATCTCACCTGTAAAGAGTCAGAACTCTGAGAAAGCTTTTCTTTAATGTTACTTATTTTCCACATTTTAGATGTGGAAGACTGAAGACGTTAAAACTTTCACAAATGGCCGTTTTTAATTTCACCAACTTTTGGCATCATCACAGGAGCCATGCTGTTTAATTTCTCGATCTGTGTACACTCACTCACTGCCGGGAATAAAAACTGAATAAATGTTTACTGGAACAGACAGAGGGTATCTACATGCACAGCTAGTGCATCCCCCCCCTCCACCCACACACACACACACACACACACACACACACACACACACACACACACACACACTGATGAAGCCAAACTGCAGTGTTATATTCTGGTCTGTAGGGGCAGCAGCGCTGCATCACAGATCTAAGGCTCTTTCATGAGTTGGTCAGTGTTATAGAAATACTAACGATACACATTAACACCACGGTGATGCTGAATTCTGGATTCTGATTGGTCAGAAGGTGTTGATTAATTTTCTATAACAGCAGCTTTGACAGTAGTGCAGCTGCAAATCACAGGTTTATATTAATGCCCTCGTTCTAATACGTTATCATTTCTATAAATATGCGTAATATGATGAAATTTTCTGTAAGGAGATGTTTATGTAAAATTTACGGAAGGAGTCTCCAGTGTCAGAGGTAAAGCTGTAACTTTAAGTTTCCGAACATTGTCAGGACGGAGGAGTTTCTGCTTTTGCAGCATGACAAGTTGTGTTTTTTTTGTTGTATTAACTTTTTTTCTTGCCCCAAAAGGGACCTCAGGGGCCACGCGGTAGTCCAGGACCGAGGGTAAGTGGGTCACATGATCCGGTGCCATCTTTAAATACCATTCAGTTCTCTTTTATTATATACGTCATTTATAGTCATGCATAAAAACCAGTAGCTTCTTGTAGTTGTAAAATTATACGAAGGGGTTCACGTTCTGAATGTGCATGTTGGCGTTAACAATCGCGGAACAACCTAAAGATGAGTTTTCTCCCTTTTTTGTTTGTTTGTTTTTAGGGTCCTCCAGGCGCTCCAGGACCATCAGTAAGAGAACTTTATTTTTTATCCTTAATATGTCTGAAACCAAATGCTAGCCTATAAATAGATATGACACAATAGTACACTGTACAGTAGCTGTAACACAGTTACATGTTCCTTCTTAAAACCTTCATAATTTTTTTTTTTTATCTGTACTAGGGTTTACATGACTAGTCGCAAAGTAATTTAAAAAAAATTAGGCAGTTAGTCGTCTTTTTCGTAGTTACATCAGTACTTTTAGCTCAGCAGAAATTGTTCAGTCTGGAACTGAGAAGCTCTACATAGTTCAATAACCAGCTTTCCTTGGATGTGGAGGCTAACACGTGCCAGCCACCGCGTCTGTTCGACCTGCTGTGTCACAGGTCAACCTTAGACACACACACACACACACACACACACACACGGAGGAAAGCTCTGTTTGCCCTCTTCCACATACATGAGCTCACAGACACGCATGATCGGCTAGTGTCACTGTGATTGACAGGGTAACAGTCCTGGCCTGGCCATTTTTACACTCTTGTCTCTTGATTCAAACTCACGATATGCGGACTATAGGGCGAACGTTTTCTGTTGCACCACTTGGGAGCCATCTTTTAGGTTTTTCAAGGTTGACAATGAACCACAACATTCAGCTTAGCATTCAAAAACGAGTCTGGATGACCCTCCGTCAGCTGGCGCGTGTCGCTCGGTTTTCAGCTACCTGGGTGGGTTTGGATAGTGATGTGCAACCCGTGGCTCTGCAAGGTCACAGCAGAATTCACTCTGCCACAGTGCACAGGTTTCATTTACATTTTATTTAGTTTTAATGGAGAGCAAAAAATAACAGGAGAAATTTGAGAAACTCTAACGCGCAGCTCGACGCTTCAAAGTGACAGCAAAGTGTTACATTTTTTTTCACAACCCGACTAGTCATTAATATGTTATCGCTGACTATCATAAACCTCCACCTAACACTTCGCTCCTCATGAGTTCCATATCAAACACTACAGTTCCTGTGTAGCTGGTGTACTTACAAGAACTTGGGTCATTTTTAAGAAATGTACATAATGAAGGGAAATGCTTTAACAAATAAAGCCGGCAGTGGAGGCTGATAGAAATGGTTACTCATAGACTCAAAGACAAAGATTAAATTATCTAGAAGTCATTGTTGGTTGAGTTTGGCGTTCAGGGGAAATTCATAATGCATGTGTGTGTTTGTTTGTGTGTGTGTGTGTGTGTGTGTGCGTGTGTGTGTGTGTGTGTGTTTGCGGTCTGTGAAGTTGAGTCACAACATTGACTGGAAGGTATGTGGTAGGGTTTCTGTGATTAAAGGATGCAACCATACTGATGTGTGGGAATGTCCAGCAATCATGACACACACACACACACACATACACACACACACACACACACACACACACACAAAACCCAGATATAGACTGCATATTTACAGAATTTCATCTGAGCAACTCCAGATCTCTGGCAGCTCTGTGAGGACATACGGAATGTGTCAAGCTTATTTTTTTGATTTCTGGGGGAAACTTACTGTATTTAAACATAGATGGTTAAAAGGTTCTAATGTAAATCATCTAGCTGTCGCAGATCTACAGCAGATAAACGAAGGAATGAAAGGAAATGAACATAAACAGCAACTGGCTACGTGCGGTCTGAGGATGTCAAAGCATCTTCTTCTAAATAAAAGTGATTAACAGACAGCCGGTTTCATTTCGCTCTGATCTGAGGTCAGTGTGTTTGACTGGGTTGTGGTTGCAGAGACGTGTGCGTGTGGGCGGAGCCATGCTGACTGTCGTGGAATCTGACACACAAGTGCATGAGGTACTGAACGATACGTCTGCCTGTCTCACACACACACCACACACACACACACACACACACTTCACTGTTTATTCTGAAAGTTTTTCCACCACCTTTCCAATCAGAGATTTCAATCAGGATTTCTGAGGAAATCGGAATTGTTCATAAAAGCAGGTGAATGTGAGATTCCAGTCGTGATGTGTGGCTTTGCTTCTCAAGTTCACCATCATATCTGCCAATTATCTGCAAATGCAAATAAAAAGAGCCAGAAAATGACTAAATAATGCAACAATTTTATGCTTGACTGAAGTGGAAAAGTTACAATATTGCTAAAGATAAGATGCAAAAAAGAGTGATGGAAGAAATGACTCAAGATGTAAGGCAGAGAGGGAGACAGAGAGAGAGAGAGAGAGACTGAAAGAGATGGTGAGAGTGACAGAGAAAGAGAGAGAAAGAGATATGGAGCGGCAGAGAGAGAGGGACACAGAAACAGAGTTGTGGACAGAGAGAGAGATAGAGAGAGGTAGAAACAGACTGAAAGAGATGGAGAGAGTGAGACAGAGAGACAGAAATAGAGAGACAGATGGAGAGAGACAGAGAGGCAGAAACAGAGATGGAGAGAAATACTTAAAGACAGCAAGATAAAGAGAGACAGAGAGAGATGGAGAGACAAACAGAGAGAGAGAGAGCGATGGAGAGACAAACAGAGAGAGAGAGACAGAGAGAGAGATACAGTCATCTATATGAGGTTTTTATGTTAATTTTGAACATGTAAATAAAGCCGGAGGGAAAAAAATGAATATTGCAACTTTTTTATGCTGAGGTGAAAAGACAAGATGTGAAAAAGAGTGATGGGAATGCGCGTTTTTTTTTTTGTTGTTGTTGTTTTTTTTCCAAATAAAAAGTGACAGGGGATATGAGTCACATGTTTCAAACAGAGATGATACTATTTACAGTGTTTGGACAAAGGAAATGAATGTTTTTCTTGATTTGAACAGTGAAAGCAACAGAAGTCACCGTGACTCTGACTGGGATTTTTCACTTTTTGTGGAAAATGGTTTCAAAATTGTGACACGTTTGAATGTAAACTCGGTTTCTGTCTTTCTAAAACAAGCTCAAGCCTCTCTCTCTCTCTCTCTCTCTCTCCCTCTCTCCCTCTCTCTCTCTCTCTCTCTCAGAGCTACCAGAATGCTGAGGCGTCCGTGCAGAACGCCGAGGTCATCAGGACTCTGCACTACTTGAGCGGCGTCATCTCTGACATCAGGACCCCGGCAGGCACCCGGGAAAACCCCGCCCGCTTCTGCAAAGACCTGCTGGACTGCAAACCCAAGATGGCCGACGGTGAGAGCCAGATTCCATGATATGATTCATTTCCTATACCAACAGCTGACGTTCACAGCGACTTGTATGGCAGAAGCTCCACATAAACAGATTTTAAAAAAGCACTGATATAAATGTAACATTTATGGAAGGAGTCTCCAGTGTCAGCGCTTTGTAACAGTTAGAGGTAAAGCTGTAACTAAGTTTTCCGACATCTTCAGAACAGAGGAGTTTACGCTTTTTTGCAGTTTCTTGGTGTGTTTTTGTAGAGAACGGTAATAGGGGCGTGGCCAGGGCAGGGTCAATTAGTTATTAGCTAATGATTATTGTTAGTAATTATGAAAACGGTTTACTAATGAACATTAATTTATGTCTCTCTCAGGAATGTTCTGGATCGACCCGAACCTCGGCTGCTCGTCTGATGCCATCCAGGTGTTCTGTAACTTCACAGCTGGAGGTCAGACCTGCCTTTCCCCCCTCGCTACAGATAAGGTACACTCTCTCTCTCTCTTTCACACACGCACACGCACACACACACACACACACACACACACACAGGGTCATGTGTATAAGCCATGCCATTCCTCTGTGTTCCTGCAGGTGGAGCTTGGGGTCAGTAAGGTCCAGATGAAGTTTCTGCACTTGTTGAGCGTTGAAGCCACTCAGTCCATCTCGCTCCACTGCTACAGTGAGCCAGACACCACCTCCATCACCACCTCCTCCACCTCCACCACCACCTCCATCACCACCTCCTCCCCCTCCATCCAGACATCCGGCAGCGTACGCTTCTATGGCTGGAATGGCCAGGTGCTCGAGAGGAGCTCCATACCACACCATCACGTGCTTCAGGACGACTGTGGGGTGAGAGAGAGAGAGAGAGAGAGAGAGAGAGAGATTGAAATGAATGTGAGAGAGAGTGTGTGTGAGAGAGAAAGACAGATACGGAGAGAGAGAGAGACAGAAGGAGAGAGTGTGTATTGGGGGGAGAGAGAAGTAAAGAAAGAAAAAGAGACAGAAAAAGAGCATATTAGAGAGAGAGAGACCGAATGAGAGAGAGAGAGAGACAAAGACAAATATTTAGAGTGAGAGAGAGACAATGACAAATAGAGTGAGACAGAGAGAGAGAGAGAGAGAGAGACAGAGAGAGACAGAGGTAAACAACATTTAGTGTAAAATGTGTAAAATGTTAGCTTAGCTAGATGTTCACGTGTGTTTTAAACAATGTCTAAAAT
>CM074931.1:22413459-22437612 GCA_037576815.1 Pangasius larnaudii
GATGATGATGATGATGATTATCTAAAATACAGCGAGCTCAGAGTGTCTTCTTCCTCCTTCTTCGAGCGATAACATTGACGAGGATGTTGAAGGTCTTCTTGGTAATCTTGAAAATCCCGCTGTCCAAAATGTAGTATGTCTTCCTTCTCCAAACAGAATAGTGACTCCATGGAAGCAGATGGTGCTCCTCTTGCTCTTCCTGATGGTGGTGATGAAGGTGGAAGAGGAAAGAATGAGGTTACGATGAAAATTATGAGTAAAATGTGAATATAATAAGCTGGACTTTGTCATCATGATACCACGGCTAACTACCACACTTTGTACGTTTTGTTTACTAATGACTCGATAATTACAAATTAATTTTCATTATCTAGGACACCGACCAGTCAGTTATTGGAAAATAATCAAGGACAAGATGGTGTGATGAAGCGGAGTTACTGTTAACGCTCTGGAGTTGATTCTTTTGCTATAACAGCATGTTCCTGAAGTGTTTTATTCCTCTTATACTACAGCAATAATCTTTTTATAGTAACTTTTACTGTTGTGGAACGTCCATGAAACGTTAGTTCCTGTTCTCACTTATGTTACAGCAGCTATAAACAGTCATTCCATAACCATCCTCTGTTTATTCTCTCCGTTAATAAGAAAGTCAGAAAACCTAGTTACACCTTGACAGTTCCAATGTGCTTACACTGGAGACTCCTTCCATAAATGTTAAATAAAAATCTGACAGAAAACGTCACCATTATCAACGCTTACACGTTTTTAAAACCTGTTTATGTGGAACGTCTGCCTCATAAGTCCCTGTGAATGAGCTGTTACTATGGAAACGATGGCGCATTAGGACGATTATAAACCTGTGATTAGCATTGAAGTCGGAACCACTGTCCGAGCTGCTGTTATAGGAAATGAATCAACATCATCTGTCCAATCAGGTTTGAGAGTTCAACAGTGCTGTGGTATGTAAGATGTTTCGTGAGAGAAGAAAATGAAACCCCTGCCAGCCAATGAGCAGGATCAGTATTTTCCTAGCATGTTGTATAAACATGTAAGATATATATATATATATATATATATCTCTTAAATATATATATATATATATATCTTACGTAAATAACAAAAAGCGCAGGTTTTTTTTTAGTAGATGTGTACAGTAAACTGACCGTCATTTCTGTGATATGAGATTTTAATAAAAAAAGGGGGCGTGTCTCACTTCCCTGACCTATGCAACACCGGTGTGTGTGTGTGTGTGTGTGTGTGTGTGTGTGTGTGTGTGTGTGCTTGCCATTATTTCTTCTGTTTGTTGTATTTTTTTTTTTTAAGTAAAAAGTACAGTCTGTCTTTATCGCTATTGTTTCTCCTCAGCAGCGAAGTGCATATATGTGTACAGTTTACAAGCGGTCATTACTCCCACTGACATTTCTGCTGTGTGTGTTGGAACTGCTCTGGGCCCCTGCTGTGTGTGTGTGTGTGTGTGTGTGTGTGTGTGTGTGTGTGTGTGTGTGTGTGTGTGTGTGTGTGTAAGTGTAAGTGTTTGTTCTTAACACCTGTAGGCATGTGTTCACTGTAGTTGTAGTCTTTCAGACAGACGCCCTTCATCAGTGGCTCTTTGATGTGTGGACGCGATGGTACGTTTTCCAGCCTCCCGCTGGGACGGGAGCCGATGACCTCATGGCTCACCGCTGTGCTTCCTTTTACTGTGGTTAGAAAACGCGACCCGTGGCTGTGTGCGTCTGTCTGTCTGTCTGCTCATTTAGTTAAGAGGTCTAATTTGTAAAGTAATTTGTCTCTCTGACTTCCTGACCACTTCTTCGTGTCTTTTTCTCTGAGCAGGTTTGTCCTATGACCTTTTCACAGAGATAAATCTGTCATGCAAAGGGCCTCAGATTTTTAAACTGAAAGATTTAATGAAACCTTCAAATCCCAGCTAGGGATTGTCCAAAAGCTCCGTAGCTGCTCCAGTATTTGGCACCGGGTTTTCTACCAGCAGGCGTGAGTAACGACTGGGGCTTTAAAGCTCTAAATGTGTGTACGTCATGTTTGAGGCTCACGCTGAGCTTGATTGGATTTTAATGAAGAAGCTACCACGCTGCCAAAAGCTTAGCAGCGGAACTCTATCTAGCATTACGATTTTGAGTGGCCGTGTTCCATCTAGCATTACAGGCTGTGAGCGTTAGCATTAAGCCTGATCATTTCCTTCCACTCATCTTCCCACCAAATCCTCTCTTACACAGTGCCAGTGTTCTTCTCACGCCAGAGTTTTAGCTTTAAGTTAACAAACCCCAGGTTTCTGGCTGGAAGAGCTGATAGCAACCTGACTGTGTGCGTTTTAGCCAAGTTAAATTCCCAGTTTGCATTTCATGTGCTTTAGGAATTAGTGCAGTACTGCTTTGGTCCTCTTCCGTTGGACGATTCTCACTTATTGGGAATAACTTGTCCAGATCCACTTCAGTACTCTTGGTTTGTCAGCTCTTACTGCACAACAACCTGCTCTTGACCCATGTTTATCGGGTGGTACTCTGTCTTTGTCCAATCTTATTGGATAAAATATTGTCTTGTTGGACAGCATTATGCTTTAGTCCACTCCTCTTGGCCTACACTTAGTGGACAGCTTCCCTTATCTGCTTTAATTGGGCAACACTCTGCCCTAGTCCACCCTTATTGGACAGCAGTTTTTTTTTTTTTGTTTTGTTTTATTTTATTGAATCTTACTGCACAGAGCTCAACACTGGCCTACTTGTATTGGACAGAATTCAGCCTCGGGCCAGTCCTTTTATACGGCACCTCTGTTTTATCTAGTCTTATTGCCCAGTGCACTGATTCACTTCTTGCACATCCTCATGTCCTCATCCAACATTCTACCCTTATCCACTCTTATTGGACAGCACCTTGGTTTGTGTCTAGTTTTAATGGACAGGATTCAGCCTGGGTCCAATCTAACTGGACAGACCCAATCTACCAAGGTCCACTCTTCTTCGATCAACCCCTTGCTTTGGGTCATGCTTATTACACAGCGCTCTGCCACCGTCCACTCTTACAGAATGCTGCACTTATCTGATCTTTTTGGATGGCAGTCTGCCGTGGTCCACTCTGACTGCACAGCACTTTGACCTTGTTCACTTTTATTGGCCAGCACTCTTCCTTGTTCCTTCTGGAGAGAAATCTCCATAGAAAGCTGTTGGAAATGCTGCGTAAAATGTGTTTTTTGGAACCAAACCCCAAGGGCATCTTTCTGAATGCAGCCTGGCATTGCAAATAAATTACAGAACCAGTACTGGGAATAAAGCGTTTTTGATGTGAATGTTTGCTGGAATAAAATGCCTTGCATGCGACAGTTTTACTTCCACATACACTAGTATGTGCCAGTTCAGCAGTTTGCACTTTTTTTTTTTTCATGTTCTGGGTATAACACACATGCACACTGGAAAGCTGATGGGTCAAAGTTAGCTTTGCACTCATGAGATCACAAATTTATTTTTCATAAATTTATTGCTAGCCCACTATACCTTCGCAGCACAGAGCCATGGAATGGAGAACTTTTTTTTTTTTTTAATTCCCGAGGATATTTTGGAGGATAAAATCAGATAAAATCACCTGAAATAGCTCTGAGTTTGGGTTGAGAAAACGTGCACATTAGCATTTTGCATGATTTTTAACAGACGTTCTCTTTAGCGTGCATAGACCGCATGTGCAAACATGTTGCATCGCTTTGGAGAAGGGTGAGCTTGCGTGTACCACCTGACTAACCATGATTTATTGTTCTTTTTGTGAGCTGTTTTGATGTCTGCTCTTGTTGTGCTGTTATGCATCCAATCAAGGAACCACATCTAGGAGTTCTGTTTAGCGAAACACAGACGTGATTGATTGGCATGATATGCGAAATGATTCAGAATCCGCATTGTAAATTTTAAAAGATTTGTTGGGCACGCTAAATTGAGCGTGCTTTGTGTGTTAGTGTTTTCCGGTGCAATAGCAAATAAAAATACTATGCATGTGTTCGTGAGAGTGCCAGGGTTGCTGTGGAAAAGAATTTGAGCTGTCGAGATCTTTCTGGGAAGAACTGATGTAATATTGCCGAATTTATTTCCTAATTTGTGCGGATTTTATTGGAGGCGCTCATGAGTAAATCTCTGACCGTTAATGGTAAATTAAACAGCAAGCAGGTTGGCTAGTTTTAAAAGGACACATTTGAAACACATTTCTCTTTTCTCACACAGCTGTTTATTTCCCCCAGCAACACCATCATCCGGGAATCAGATCAGTGATTGACCTTCTCATAAAACAGAGAAGCCCCTAAAACTGCTCGTATAGCATCATTAGAGGCCAGATTGGACTGAACTTGCATGATGGTCCTGTATGAATGATTCAATTCTCAGAAAACAGATTGAAGGAAAGCTCTTGTTTGTGATGATGCAGAAATTGTAGATATCAAGCTGAGATAAAACAAGCATTCAAAAAAATTTAAATGATGTAATAAACATACAATCAAACACAATTAGGTTAATGTCTGAAATCCAAGCTGTAGTATCTTGAAGCAATTTAAGCATGATGAATCACTTTAAGTCAGTTGGTGTTGCAAAAAAAATATTAAAAAAAAAATTCTGATTGTCATTTTGTGTGGTTCACATGGTCTCCCGTGTTCATGTGGGTTTCCTCTGGGTTCTCTGGTTTCCTCACATCTCAGAAACATGACAGTAGGTGGACTGGTTAGGCTAAACTGTTTCCTAGGTGTGATCGTGTTCATGAGTGGAGCCTTGCAAAGAACTGGCGTCTCACCAGGATGTATTTCGGCCTCACATCCAGTGTTCCTGGTGTAGGCTCCGGATCCACCGCCACCTTGATCAGGATAAAGCGCTTACTGAAGATAAATGAGTGAATATATCTCATTTTAAATATACAGTTTGTCATTTGTTGGAAAACTTTAAACATGCTAATGACTCATCGTGTGCTCAGGGGTGTATTTTGCATTTGCGTCCAATAAGCACTCCCTACTGCTTATTTCCCACCACAAAAATAAAATCGGATGGTTATTGAGCAATTTGTCAGGGGTGTGCTGGATTTTTAATGCTGTTCGCTTCTGGACACGTCTGAACATAACTTAATATTTCAGAGGGAAAAGACAATTATACAACAATTTCCAGTTTGAAGCATCTCTGGAAATTCATGCCAGGAAACTTAAGATGTTTTCCAGGTCAGAATTCTACGTCAGACGCAAGCAGATTTAACTTCAGCACATCTCGCCTTCATGCTGGTATGTCCCATTTTGCAAACAAGTGCATCATTTGGCAGTGAAGACATTGCCTTCTACCATCTCAGCTTTGGCCTCTTCCACACCCAAGGGACCGCCTTAGTTCACAGCCAGTTGGACAATGACTGGGTTGATGTTGCCAGCAGGCCTGGATGGTTAAAGCTGGCGTCCATCATGTTGAATCGAGGAGGCTGATTCTTACATTGAACTCGAAACTTTCGCTTATATAAGACTGGAGCTGGAGCCAGGATATTGCACAGAGACTCATTACTTACATCTCCAGATCACGTTGCGTTGGCTCAGTTAAATAACTACTGGACATTTGGCAGCCCTTCGTTCTTCTCACTGATACACACCCAGTTACATCACAGCTAGTGATACATTGTACCTCTGGGTCAATAAATCGGGCTCTAGATTACTTATAATGGACTCAGCATGGCATACAAGATGTATATCGTGCCATGGTTGTCAGACTGTTCTCAAGCCATCAGAGTTGATCTCTTCTGGTCCGTGCGATGTCTCTGGTATTTAAAGAGATTCTGTTTGCCATCATACACTATGCTGTAATGATGTCCATAATTCTGGAGTAGACAAAAATATCAATCTTTTTCTCTAACAGAAGGATGGCGTCTAAAACTTGTGATAAGGTTGCTTAGTCTGCTTAGTAATATCTACATTAAAAAAAAAACAAAAAAAAAAAAACATCTACACCACAAAGTTTAAAAAGATGCAAGAATGCCACAATGCATTAGGAAACCAAGCCAAAACTAGCATCAATGAAAGGATTAATGTGTGCACTTTTCAGTGCTGCCAGCAGGGGACGATCTTAGTTGACAAAGTAGCACAACATTGGGTGTCGATGCCTGAAGTGGCTGTTGAAAAGAGGAAGAGCAGGCCTGGTCGTTCTCCTCCTCCTCCTCCTCCTGCTGGTCCTGCTGCTGGGCTCGCAGTAAATAACAGTGAAAGTAATGCTGCTGTTTTGAACCGAGGAGTTGTAAAAGCGCTGACATCAGAGCCAAGTGCCTTCCAAGGATGCCGTAATGGCCTCTTTTCCCTCCCTGTCGGAAGCTGGACCCAAAGCATTACGTCGTGTTTAACAAACCTGAAACATCTTGATCGCGTAAACACTTTGTTTCAGCAGTGGCCGAGGGGAGTATGAGAGGCTGTCGAGCAGCCCGTCTTCATATCAGGGGCCACATGGTGGTGTTGATTAGTGAGAAAGAGAAATCTCGAGCTGTTGATCAGTGACAGTGTTACAGCCTTGTTATATAACACAGCTCAGATCACAAAGAGTAACCATAAAAAGTGTGTGTTCATAGCTCCCTGTTGGAAACAGGTGGGAAGTGTACGAAGCATCAGAGCTCGGAAATAGCTTCTGAAGTGTTTTCCATTCAGAGTGGAGCTCTTGAGAGAAAATGAATCCAGCTGTCTTGTGAATTTTATTTGGTCACTGGCCTGGCAGCTTTCATATCAGAAGGATGGATCTTGGTCACATCGGATTAGTTAAAAATAAAATGGTTTAAAGGAACTTTTGGTTTTTTGGAATGCAAGTATTTTACAAAGATGAAGATGTGCTCACCACCTCTGGTAAACACAACTTGGGCTTGTTTGGAGTGATGTATTTTTAGAGCGAGGTCTTCCCACAGCCTCAAAAGTGAACAAGCTGTCTTCCAAATGTTTTCCACCATCTGCCGGCCATCAGCGCGTCTGCATTCCTGAGCAGTCTCCATTTCACCTGGATCAAACCTCTGTGTAGATATATCATCCCTGGGGAAGGGGGAGGGGGGAGGGTGTAGGCGGGGGACTAGACAGAGGACAGAGAGCCAGTTGCCCCACAGTCAGAAGCAAAGCTTTTGCAATTTCTAAATCTTCTATAGGAGTCTGTGCTAACAGTGGATACTGCCTTTACAGGCCCAAGTGGTTTGGCAGATACTAGAAATTAAATGTTAATCACTAAGCGTGGTTATTGTTGAGCTCATCATGCAGCCGTTGTTCTGTTACCATGTAAAATATTTTTACTGATTGGGCTGGCTTAGGATCAGTGCAGCCTCGTCAAGTTTGAATTTTGTACAATAGTCCTGTTTTGCGTTTTCTCCTTTTGATTGCTGTTGGAGGTGTGACATTCTGTTTGAGTCTGTTCAAGCCATAAACCTTTACTCTGAAATGCAGTGAGTGTGTTCAGACCTGAAAGTATCTTCTTTCTCCTGTCCCACTTTGGAAATAGTTTCCCCTAAAGAGAGATTCCTGCTGGTTGAGAAGGCACTCAAGATTCCTGGCGTGATTCCGTGCCTTTTTACTAATGCCAAGGCTTTTAATCGTTTTGTTATTAGGTTTAGCTGAGACCTTGACTTTAGGCTGCTCCAAAGAAAGCAAGTCATCCGTTACTATGGCATTCCAGGACAAACTGTTATATAACACATCAAGCAGTCACTTGTTTTTTTGTTTTTTTTTTTGGAAATCATTGGAAATGTATGTCACAAACTGTTCGGTTGAAACAGATGAAGTTTCATTGATATCTTAAACAAGTAATGAAGAGACTTTGTTTAGTTTCATAAATAAATCTTTTTTATTTGTAACATATAAAATTAGATCATTTTACACTTTATTCCAGTATGACAATAATCAAATAAAGTAGCTACACTTTTGATAAATAATATTAATAACAATATTAAAAACATTCATTCAAACTTTGTCAACTCATTTTGTTGCTAATTCGCTGATGGAGTTGATTTTCAATAGCTGCCGAACAATATGAACGCATTTGTCCACATTAGGGAGGAATGTTACCACAAATTTGTCGGAAAACCACCACATGGTGTAACTCGTTGGCATTACAGAACCATGGTCTACAAAGTTAAGCAAATTTTTAAATTATGTATGTGCACATATGCTTATTTGAAAATATACACATACGAGTCTACAGTTGAGTCATATTTTGTGTTTAGAAATCAAAATATACATAAAACATTTTTTTTTAACATTAAACAACTACATTTTTACAAATTGCTTGAGTTTACAAGTCGCTCCGAAACGAAGCTACTGAATTACTGCTCCATTGTGGAGCAAGCATCGAAAACGCTGACGAGGCCTCAGCAAACAGTGCACTTCATCAAACTCCTCAATTAGCAAGTCTATGATTCCGTGGGAATCTCGAGATGGTAGTTGATTGGCTGAAAGGGATAAGCACCCAGTTCCCAGCCATGCTGTGATCGGCCATTTCCGGCATCACTGCTGACGTTGCGTCATTCTGACACGGGATTCCCTTTTCAGTCTCTGAACTTGTGGATGTCATTGAAGAGTCGGTAAAAGGGGTAGGAGGCCTCGTTGGCATGGGGGCAGTTGAAGGAGCACTTGCAGGTCTCAATCAGCATCACGTTCTTGTTGAAGGTCTCGCCATCCTCGCAGCGGAACTTAACGCGCACTGTGCGGGTCTGCTGTGGGCTACAGCAGCGGCCGTCCACGCATGAGCCGCAGTACTTGGGTCGGTACTTCTTCAGGCTGGAGCAGCCTGCATAGGTGAATTTCACTGGCTGAATAGACTTCTTGGTTCTGTTGCACTTCTTTCCTTTCTGTTTTGGAGAGAACAATCTCAAGTCAGTTGATTTTATCGACAGGCACTGATGGTTAATATCATGTGGTTTTGTTGGACTGCTAATTTTTGATGCAGAAGCTCTGACATCTCTTACCTTAAGGCTGGAGTAAGGAGACTGGGTGCAAGGACGGACTTCGCAAATCCGGCTCTCCTTGACCAGCTTGCACTCAGAGTTGTTGTTGGTAACTCTGGTGGAGATGCCAGTGCCGCAGGACTTGGAGCACTGAGACCAGGGAGTGGTCTGGAGAATGCACTTCTGCTCACTGAACATGTGAGACTCAGCCTGGGCTCTAAATGCTACAAATAAAGGAAGGCAACAAAGTTAGACAGGATTCAATCAAACACTTTTGAAACTATCAAACTAATTCCAAAAGCCTTGGCTTGAAGCTGAACTTTGACACCTACCGGCAAGGGACTTGAGTCCATGCTTCACATTGGCCACCAGCTCGTTTCTGTTGGTGAGGTCACTCTCAGTCTCATCGAGCATTGCGTCTTTTTCCAACAGCTTGTCGGAAGGTTCTAGCTTCATGGCATCATCGCAGACCCACTTCTCGCAGCACTGGCCTGGAATTTTGACCAGTCTGGGGTTGGCGCAGCCCAGCGTTGGCAAAGACAGCTCCTGGGGGCAGAGAGGGATGCAGCCCACTGCTCCATCAATGCATGTGCACTGGTGTTTACAGTTGGGCTGGAAGCTTTCTCCATTCTGGTAGATCCTGCTGTTGTATTCACATGGTCTCCCTTCAGTCTTGGCTGTTAGGGAACAGAAGACAATCCTGTTAGTCAGAATTCTTAGAGGCGCACACACGCAATGACATTAGCTCAGAGCAGAGCAGGTATCAAAGTAATTATGTATCTATCGTATCATACGCACCTCGGCAGATGCCTCTGGTGGCGCCTGAACTGGCCCCGAAGTTGCACTCGAGCCCCTTGGTATGGTCGCAGGGCTCTGTCTGGCTGCAGTCCTCGTTCAGCTGACGAGCGCAGACTTTGCAGCACCCGCAGCCGTCAAGCACAAGGCCGACACCTGGCGCGCACTTGGGTATCTCCAGTGGGCACTCGCACTGAGCTGGGCACGAGGAGAACACCTGAACACAAGTGAACAAGTCCACTTTAGTGAAACGGTCCAGTCATTTCAGCAAGTCACCATGAGACATCCATAACTTCTAAAAGTCCTTATGAATATCCTGAACATAATAACATGCTGCTAATAATAATAATAATAATAATAATAATAATAATAAAAGATCTATTCCTGGGTCCTGTCTGTATTAAATCCACCCACCCATCAGAGTTTTATCTCCCCTGCAAAGTGACTGAAAGAAAGTTTCTACTCACCAAGTCGCAGCTTGCGAGGAGCGTCACGATGAGTGGAAAAAGGAACATCTTTCCCTGAATAACGTCGCCTCCGAATAAAGAAAAGAACAAAAAACGTTCTTCTAGTCCTTGAGCTTTATAGGTCCTTCGTTAAAGTGGATGTCAGGCGTGTGTGGTTCGCCGTTTGTCTCGCGCTCTGTGTCGAGGCTGAAGCGCTGTATGAGTTGTGAGCGAGTCTGCGCTGCTTTATATAGAGGAGCCGGCGCGCGCTGACGTCGCTCTCCGCTGAACTGGTCCGAAACTATGCGCGGAATGCTTCCTTTGGCGCGTTTTCCATCCTGGGCTAAGCACCACCCTGTCTAACTCTCTCTCTCTTTCTCTTTTTTTCCTTTTCTCTTTTAAATGAACCCCCCCCCCCCCGCCTCCGTCCCCCCCAGCTCTGAACACAACGATCCCCCCTTCTTTCTTTCTTTCTTTCTTACTTTCTTTCTTTTCCCTGTTTTCTCTCTTTTCATTGCTGCATTTTGTTGGAGAGTTGTTGTTTTTTTCAGCCGCCACATTCGCGACGACTGCAGTCCATTTCATCACTACCCTTCAATCCAAGAAAGTTTTTAAATATATAAACTAAACAATCACACTAATCAGTGTTCACCAGAGTGTGTAGAACAAAGAAATTAATGATTCATAATTATGCATAATTTAGCCATATTCACTACTGTATACAGCTATAAATATCTTTATATATTAATTCATATATATGTACATATATATATATATATATATATATATATATATATATATATATATATATATATATATATACACATACATACATACATACATAAATATAAATAAATGCATATTTTGTACAGTTCATGTTCATAGCAGTACAAAAAGCTATAAATAGTACATTACATTACAATACATTAATCCAGTGACGTGTGTGTGTGTGTGTGTGTGTGTGTGTGACTAGTATTTATTACTATTCACATGTGTAGCATAAAGAAAGTAGTGGGAATCCTCAGCAGCAGATACAGCGTTGTCTTTATGTGCTATACGTATATAAAGTGCTTAATTTAGTGCTAATGAGTCATAAATATACGCTCTTTCTACAAACAATTTTAATGTCAGTGTACAATTTATGCACACAGTTTTCAGCTTGCAGGAGTAACACATCCTGTGCTGTAAATGTACATTATTATTATTATTTTTTTAGGATTAGTTTTGTTTTTAATTTTTGCAGACGTATTGATGGTACATTAGGCTAAAAGCACTGACTGAAACCTGTGAGGAAGTTGAACGCTAAGCCTACAACCTCCTACGCCTTCTCCTTTTTTTCCTGTAAAAAGTCAGATCATATGAGAACTCCTTAAAATTCACATATAGGCTTAACTGTTGCTATTTCTGGACTCCATCTCCCCCCCCCCCCCCCCACTCTCTCTCTCTCTCTCTTTCTCTCTGTCTTCTCCGTCTCCAAGCACTTCCAGATGTGGCCTCCACACGTAACAGCATGGCCATATTTGGTATGGCAGCAGCCCTGCATTATTAACATATTTTCTCTCTCAGTTTAGTCAGCCACAAAGCATTCCTGACAGCTCTGAGGGCTCCTAAATGTGTTCTCCATGGAGGAAATTCCTCTGAGTTTCCATGCAATCTGTCCACCAGGTTTTAAGAAGAAGGAAAAAAAAAAAGAGAGACCAAGAGACAGAGAGAAAGTGCAACTGTTACCCAGATTTCCATATAAGCTGTTGGTTTGAAGTGGAAAGTGGAAAAAAAAGAAAAAGCAGTCTGCTTTTTCTACGAGGTTAAAAATAAGCACTGAATTTCAGAGATTGCTGGATAGAGCAACATGAATGAACACAGATGAATAAACGAGTGTAGACTGCACACAGTAACGGGATGTTCTTGCAGTTAGGGCGCTTTCTTTCAGGTAAGCCTGCTTTGATTAAGCTGTGGGGTTAATCGGATGGTGTCTGAACTTCTGGAGTGGTATGTGATATGGGGATTGATTTACTGTCTGTTGGAGGTGTCGATTCTTCTTTTATTTTGCTTTTAATTGAGGTCGGGTACCAAGAATGAGTTGTATCATCTGTTCCTTGTTGATGGTAGGTGAAGTGTGTCAAGCTTCGACATATAAGCTGGCATCATTTCCATGCAAGGACGCTAGATGGAGATGTATTGTGCTGTTGTACCAAGTCTACCAGGTTAGCAGGAAGTCATCTTATTAACTTGATACACACAATTTATGCTTCCGACTAGGGATGAATTGATGAAAAAAAATATTAACAGTACAATGTTTCTTTGGTACTCATTGACACCAGTACCGAAATGTTTATGTTTAAATAGTCGTCATGGAGTGCATTAACTAGCTACATTACTTTAGCTTGGATGGAGTAGGGTTGCAGTGGGCCAGAGCAAGTTTGGAAAAGCACATCTCTATAGCATGTTTTTCTTTTTGTCGCCGTCAGTGACCGGTATACTGAGCTTCAGCTGGTGCTGTCTGTAGTGTTGGTTGCTGCCGTGTGCTGCTAGCGATGAACTCATCATGCTAAGTTCTTGTTTAAGATGTTTACTTTAAGGTTACTTGTATTGTAGGAAGGTGTGGTAGTTCCTCCTCTTAATATTTTCTCAGAGCCCAGTTTGCAGTCTACTCTGATTGTGTAAAATAATCGTGAAACATGTCGACGTTGCTGCCATTTTGCATCTGTTCATTAGCATGACAACATACATATAGTATCGGCTGTATGTATCGGAGTATTTTTCTTACAATTACAAGTAAATGAGCATGAAATCGGGGCTGATTATAGATTGATACATCCCTACTTTCATCTGTCTGTGACTTATCCTCACTTTTCTGTACTATACAAAGCCCCTGACGGTGACTCATGGGGGTGTGACGGATCTGTATTCCCCCATGTGATCTGACCTAGACCTTATTGCAGCTCTCTCGTCTTAGGTCACACATGCCTGTGTCATTGGATACACAGAGTAATGCACTCACGCTGTAATACATGACAGGAGAATCATTTAGCAAGAAACAGCACTCCGAAAAAGGCCGGTCGTTCTTCTTATGTCATGTATCCTTGACCGATTAAGCGTGTTCCCTAGATGGAGTGACCACACGGTATCCATGGATGCAATGGATGTAATGTAATTATGATGTCCGTTTCCAGCTGACATCTGTTTCTAAACGTGACACTGAAAAACCCATCTCTGTCTTTTCCTTTTCCTCAGAGGATGCTCTACTTTTAGGAAACAGTGCTTAATGAAATCAGCTTTTTTTTTCTATCCTGTAATTACTCTTTTGGGAAATATTGCAAAATCCGGTTCATGCTTTATGTTGTAATGGCAGCCATAATATTTTCCAATGGCCTGCCACCAGTTTTGTGCTTTCATTGGGGAAGGAAAGAACGGAGGCCTTGTTTCCTTATTGATTTGAGCATGTGACTCATGGCCTAAATGTGCCCTGTGTAAAAAGATGTCTGGTGTTTGAAAAGCATCATAGAGACCAGTCATCCTGCCAAACATCCATGCCCTTGGATCGGGATTGTTTTAAGATGTCTCATAATTTTTCTATGGTATCGGCGCCACTTTGTTGCATATCGTCTTGCTTGCTTGTTTTGTATAAATGTTCCTGATCTTCAGGCATGTGGGTGTTACAGTTTCTGTAAGGACATGTAGTAACATACTGTCATGTGGGATACATGACAATATGTCATGTATCCCAAACCAAAAAAATGGACCAATTCCATATTTTCCCTGGAGGAAGTGACCACTGGGAATACTGAGATATAACGTAATTGTAGTTACTCTTTGCGGCTGACATCTGTTTCCGTTTCTCTGTGTGTCAGTGGAAATGGACCCAGCGGTGTCTAGCTGTAAATTTGTAATAGAGATCTTGCACAAGCAAGATAAGAGAGTTACAGTGGACACAAAGGTATGAGAAACTTTGACACTTATCAGCAGGGAACAGAATGTCATTACGTATGTGTAAGTGTGATATTTAACAGACATAACAGCAAAGAATGATTTCTTGATGTCATTTTGACCTTCAGATACGAGGAGTGTAAATTTCGAATCAGAAGAGCCGTTGGTTTATCTTTGTTTAGTGGCAGAAAAGTACAAGACATGAATGGTGTCATGTTATCAATGCTAAGAAGAGGCGAATATCAGGTGCTAACGACAGGTCTATGTGTCATCTGCCTGTTATTGGAACTAAATGTTATATTTATGAATTTAGCATAAGCATATAATAAGCAAATGTAGGTTAATCTTGGGGGATAGCACAAGGGATGGCCTCGTGTACAACAGATATTGCAGGGTGTCATCTGCATAGAGATTGGGGAAATTTGATTTGTTTTTTGTTTGTCCTGGGAATGACCTGGGAAGTTGCCTGGGAAATATTATGCTAATTAGCAGAAACCTATATAGGTTTAATAATAAATGAGCAACGTTTGAACCTTTGACTCCACAAAAGATGATCTGATATAAGAGAGATATAGTTGTGTCATCTGCATAGAGATTGTAAGGAATGGTATATTTATTAATTACACTTGATAGAGGAATTCAAATTCAGTTATCTAATAAAAGGCCCCAGAATTGAGCCCTGAGGAATCCACAAAGAATCTAAGACAGATGTAGCTATGTGAAATCCATATACTAGCAGTAGGAAATGTTTTATTTATAAATCATGGTAGATAAGTAAAGGGCCCAGAATTGAGGCTTGAGGGATCCCACAAAAGGTCCATACAGTGTTTAACATAAGCACAACATTACCTGATCATATCCAGCTCTTGTACACCTGGATCATAACCTGTATAACCTACGCCTTCACCTAACTGTAACATTCTGTGAGCATTTCTCCAAAGGCACATCATAAACGATGCAATATGTCATCCATGCTATCCTCGGAAGATGTCGGCATCTTTAGAATTGTGCATATATCGACATAAACTGGACAAAAATGATAACGGAAGTGGACAGATATTTACAAGCATGATATTTAAGTCATTTATTATCCTTCTCACCTTTCCTCTGCAGATATGTGCATACCTGTTATCAGATTGAATGGTTAATGAGTCTAGGTTTCTAAGTGGATTTTTACTTGAAACCTTTTCTGAAAGGGAGTTTTAAGGGTTCCTCTAGAGAGATAAAACAAAGACCATTTTCCAAAGTAGGAAGCAGGAACAGCAGAAGCTTGTGCTTATATTCATTCATTTGTCTTCATTGAGGTCAGGGTTGTGTTGGATCTGAAGCCTATCCCAGGAACGCTGGGCGAAAAGTGAGAGGATTATGCCTTATGTTTTTTTTAGAGGTGGGAGGAAACCAGAGAACCTGGAGGAGAACATGCAAAAATCCTTACATACAGCACCTCTAGTGCAGGATTGAACCAGAGATCCTGGAGCGGTGAGGCCACAAGGCTACCCACTAGTATTTACACATTATACTAAATACAGTGGCGGTAACCTTATGACAGTGGCTTCTTTTTAATATGACAGCATTAATAATGGCCAATTTGGACCATTTCCATCATCTACATTCAGCACATTGTGTATTGACTTGCCAGGTATTTATTAGTGTCTGACTGAAACCGCGCAGTTTTGAGAGCTGACTCAGAGCGTGTGGATTAATGTAGGCGTGCCTGATATACAGAGCTGATAGGATTCTGCTAGATGTTTAGCCATGTTGCGCAGTGGGTTCTGCTTTAAACTGGATCCAAAAGGATTTACGAGACAAAAACAGAGCACGAAAGCTATGCACACACAGGGTTGAGTACATCAGTCACATTTCTTTGTTTTAATCTTAATATCACACAAATAATTGACTGTGTAAGCATAAATAAAACAGATGGCATGAATCAGACAGACCGATTTAGATAAAGAATTGGGTGAAATACACAAACGTGTGTCATGTCTCTGAAGGCCTTGATGTTGTTCAGCTATTCTCACCTACTTTTACAGTGTCTCTAAGAAGAGACCAGGTGTGCCTCAGTCCATTTTTTCCTTCCTTGAGGGAGGGAGAGAGTCTGCTGGAGGAATGGAAAAAGAGAGAGAGAGGGAGGGAGTGGGGTGAAGCGGAAAGACCTGTCTGAAATGGAAGAGCTGGTATGTGGGCCTTCAGGAATGTTTAGACCCGTCAGGATAATTGAGTGGATCTGGAACAAGGAAAGACAAACTTTGTTCCTGGGGTGCAGAGGAATGTGCACAGGGATGTCTGGAGAGCAAATTCCAACCCAAGTCAGACACACACACACACACACACACACACACACACACACACACACTGCACTCCTCTGTCCTTACACAGTAGATCCCTGCCATTAGAGACTCATTTGAAATCGAAGATAATTGTACTATAAGGATTGTACTGTTCTTTTCCTTTATGATCCCGCAAGTCTGCTGTTTTCTTTTGCTGATTGCCGTACCACTCATACCGTAGTGTAGCCTAAAAATAATCAGACTCAGGAACATGTCTGGTAATGCTTTTTACCAGATCAGGCTGGATTTCTTTCCGCATCTGAAGTTTTATTGGAAGTGAGCGGATATCCATGCCCTTTGTTCCCAGTTGGTGGGATGCTTTAGGGGCTGGATGATGATCACTGGCAGATGGACAAACAACTGGATTGGAAAGTGTAATCACATGCTAAAGTAACTGACCAGACCAACATATGAAAGTCTCTCATGCTCATTTACAGTTGGGTTTTTATTGTACTGCTGATGTGATGATCAGTTTGATACACTATGAGGCCAAAGGTATGTGCAACCCGACCATCACACCTATATGTGGCTCTTCCCCAAACTGTTGGAAGCACACAGTTGTATAGAGCGTCTCTGTATTCTGTAGCTTTACAGTTTCCCTTCACTGGAACCAAGAGGCCCAAACCTGCTCCAGCATGACGATGCTCCTGTGCACAAAGCGAGCTCCATGAAGACATGGTGTGTGAAGGTTGGAGTGGAAGAACTCGAGTGGGATGAACTGGAACACCGACTGCACCCCAGACCTCCTTGCCTTACGCACTCCTCACCTAGGAAAACCTTCTCAAAAGAGTGGAGGTTATTATAACAGCAAACGTGGGGACTGCATCTGGAAGGATGTTCAGAAAGCACATATGAGTGTTATGGTCTGACTGATGTTCTGAAATGGACCAGCATCTCATCCAGGGTGTATTCCTACCTCACAGCCAGTGTTCCTGGGATAGGCCTCAGATTCAACCTGACCAGGATAAAGCAGCTTCTAAAGATGAATAACTGAATGAACTACCCATTGATGAACAGTTATATGCTTCACTGATGGTAACTAAACAGTTTGATCATACTGAACCCATGATCGATGAACAGTTTGGTTATATGCGCACACTGCAGAATTCTTAATTAATGATTAGATTTAAATATTCGCAAGATTTAATTATTAACAGCTTGTATATATGGACCTATTGGTTGGATGTTAATTTTATTAACTGAGTAATGAATCATTTTAATGGAAATTAAACACATTGTACCAAGTTTGTTGTTTTCTTAATGTTATTCTTAGGAAAACAACACAGCAATAAGAAAAGTATAAAATCTCACCAATTTATTGATTCATTTAGTCAGATAATAAGGAAGAAAGCTGGAGAATACTTGAAAGGTAAAATGTTGTGGTAAAGATGGTCTACATGTTTGATAAGCTAGGTTTTTGTCGCCTTTCAGCGGGGTTTTTAATGGGAGGTGAAAGTGTCCTATAGGAGCCTGTGGGTCTTTAGTGATAGTCAACTTAATTATCATTCTTCATACTGCACGATGTAATGAGGTTCTGAGCCATTTCCGTGCTACAGTACACACAAACACATTAACATTCAACACAAGCTTTAAAAAAAAAAAAGACCATAGTAATGTAATGCAGCGATGCATGTAATGTTGACTTCATGGTAATTAATGGTGGATTAATGGATTTGATGGACTTCTGTGATATTCGCATCTGTACATCAGGCTTTCAGCAAAGCACTGATATAAAGAAGACGTTGTGAACTGGCAAATATTAAAATAACCCCAAAAAATACTACAATTCAATTCATTAGAAATGAAAGACATCCTGAATGTGAACTGAATCAAACCAGTAGATCTGGATCATAACAAGCCAAAGTTCTCCTCCCATGTAGCATCACCAGTGTCAGATTGAGTAAACTGGATGGTCTAACTGGAGTCTGGGCGGTTTATCTGAAAGATGGAAGAATGACATGATTAGTGCAGAACGTTCAGCATTGTGGTGCATTAAATATGATCACATTTCTGATATTTTGCTCCTGCTCCTGATTTGGATGGAGAAATGTAAATGCTAATGCAAACCGCTTGGTTTATTGCACATTGCGAAGTGTTTCAATTGTTTTTTTTTTCCCCCCTCATCAGAATGTCTGACCATGTGAACTGATTTGGTGAGAACGGATCTGAGTGCGCGTCCCCGTGAACGTTTGTTGGTGCGCGTCACCGGGACGCTGTTACACGCCCACCGAGCGCGCGCGTCTGTCAGTGCGCGACAGGAAGCGACAGAACACAACACAAATAAATAAACAAAACAGAGAAACGCGATAAATTCTGCAATAACAACAACAAGAGCAACAAAACATCTTTAAAAACGAGGTCGTGTTGCAGCTTGTGAGCGCAGCGCTGTAAGTCGGCCATGGCCGGGCTCATGTCGGCCGGTTTCGGGAGATTCACTCACGCCGTGGTGCGCGCCATGCCCGCGTCGTTCGCCGAGGGAGCGCTCCGGAGCGGCGCGGGGCAGGTGGACCCGGTGCGCGCGCAGCAGGAGCACGACCACTACGTCGACGTGCTGAAGCACCGGCTCGGTTTGGAGGTGCTCGAGCTCCCCGCCGACGAGTCTCTGCCGGACTGCGTGTTCGTGGAGGACGCGGCGGTGGTGTGCGGAGACACCGCCCTGATCACCAGACCCGGAGCCGAGAGCCGCCGCGGAGAGGTACGGTGTCCGGCGCGCGCAGGGAGCCTTCCGGTTTCCGCACGTTCTAGCCGGTTTAGTTCCGTAAAGTTACCGACTGCACGCGTGTTGCTATACACTTGTTGTCTATTTCTCCGCCTCCTCTCTCTCTCTCTCTCTCTCTCTCTCTCTCTCTCCCCGTTTCCCTTTGTCTTTCTCCCACCTGTCTTTGTCTTTCTGTCCTCTTCACTTTCACACGCTGTTAACGCCCTTTCACTCAGATCTGAAACCACTGGTCTCTCCAAACAAAGAAGAGCCGAACAACAGCTGATCTCCATAACACACTTTCCTAAATGAGTGGGTTTGGGCTTGATGATGATGATGATGATGATGATGATGATGTGCACTACTGTTGATTGAATGATTGTGAAGTGTGTGATGCTCTCCTCTCTGCAGGTGCACATCTGTGTGTGTGAGTGTGTGTGTGTGTGTGCGCGCGCGCGCGTGCTGACATTAGAGAAGTTCTGCTACTGGAGGTCTAATAAATAAAATGCATTCAGCATTTTCAGTGTGTGCCTGAAACCGCCCCTTAGTGTTATTAACACCAATACGATAATATCCTCACTTCTGGTTAAGCGATTAACATTTTTTGACAATTCAACCCTGTACTTGTCTACTGATCATCCAGTTAAATGCTCTCTAGGAACATATATGCCCCGCCCCCCAGGGGCGTGTCTTGCTCTACAGTGGCAGCTGGTTAGCAGTAAACATGGTCTCCATCATTAAGAGACAGTAATATCATTTTATCTATCACGTGTCACAGTAGACCCTGCAGCTCATCACCAACACTCGACCCCGCCTCAGACTTGTACCCCATAACTCCAAAAACACAAGGAATCTCGAGGTCTAGGATATCGTCCTGGTTAAAGTGCGCAGGACTGGGTGATGGCGGAGGTGAGAAATCCTCCACAGATGAACAGGGCTGTGGCATGACGTAGCTCAAACGCTGTTAGTGGTTGCCAGTCAAGCGTTGCAACATTTCAAGCAATTCAACACGCTGCCACTTTGACTTTCTTATTTAAAAGGAAATACTTCAACGTACGGAATCAAATCACGGCTCCGAAAGACATTTCCTGGAGCATACTCTGGAAGAGAATGACTTTTTACCTACAATGATCCATCCATCTTGGTCTCTTTGTTCATATATCGACATCTCCTGCTTTCCCAATCCCCTGGGAGAGATTAATTGGATTTAAAGGTCTTACAGACTAGTGCTAGAGATTAGCATAATCCTGTTAGCTTTGCAGAATAAGTTAATGGAGTGTGGGTTGATTTCTTCAAGGAGGAAATTGTTTCCTGGTTCTTAAGGGACCTGACTCTCCGAGCCGCCGTCAGTCGCAGACCAGCATCACGGCGTTGTGGTTCGTAGGTTTGTGTTGTTTCCCATACAGTTGAAATGAAGGCATAGAGTTGGCTTGTTGACTGTTTCGCTGAGCGAATCAGTGGAGAAGAAAAGAAATGGAACTGAGCATCAGGACTTCGTATCTCATTTCAGCTCCTGCTGTAGCTGGTTATATTTTTTGCAAAGAAATGCGAGAGCAGAATGTTTATATGTTTATATAAGATGAAACGAGTCATTATTAAAAGTAATATGATAAAAAAAAAAGATATTACCAGCATAAAGGATTTCATGAACACAAATAACAGGCTTCCTTTATCAAGCCGGATGCGAATGGATTTATTCGTAAATTGTTTCTAGGAAGAAATTCAGTATTCCTGAAAATCGTGTAAACTTGGAAAAACTTATGTATCCTATTCGAGTGTGTGTAAATTCGTGTGTAAGAAGAGTAACTGATGTAAACCTCGACTTGACTGACTTCAGATCATATAATCTGCATGGATTACTGTACTTTTCTATCTGGAATGTACTGCGGAGTTTGTGTTTGTGACGTTTCCGGCGTTTAGCAGACGCCGTTATCCGGAGCGACTGATAGAAGAGCTTTAGAGTCTCGATCAGAAACACGTCCTCACGCTGGTTCACTCGCTCAGGGCCTCAGAGCTCCGCCCACAACATTTAGTGAAAAACAGTCATTTTATTTTATTGGCATTAATTAAAGAATATTTTAAAAAATTTTAGAATGCAAGCCAACACACACACCCATAAATTAAGATCCGGTGGATCAGATTAATCCGGCGGATCAGATTAATCCGGCGGAAGTTTTAGTTGAGTTTGGCTTACGCAAACATTTCCACACAACTTTACTGAAAGATTGATAAAAGAGGACCAGTGTGTGGGACAAAACAACATACATTTCAGAGTTCTCAAAAGTTACCATCTAGTTAAGTTTCCATATAATTCAGAAAGTGCAAAAACTAAATACCAGGTCAGCTGCAAGTAAGAAGTAAAAAGCAGTCACAACAAAACTACAATGCGTTATATATAGAATTGAGATGCATCAAGAATCGTTTTATAATCACATCACATGTCCAAGCTGTAGAGGTGCCAATAAATAGATGTTCCATCTGAATATTTTAGTCTTTCAGAAGTGGGAGAAAGATTTCAGTGTGATGGTTGAAGTGTGACTGCGAGTGAAACCTTGACCTTTGGACTTGGACTCGTGTTTTCTTTGGTTAGTAATGAACACCCTGATAATGTTTTGAACTCGAGTTCAGCACAGCCACTGCGTTTCTATCAAACCCTCATCTGAACAACTGCTCACGCAATGTTTCCTGTACTGCCTAGCAAAATCCAGCCCCGGTTAACATGAATGTAACTGATGTCAGAGAGCGAAACTGTTCTTTAAAATGTTTCCATTTGGATAAAATTCCTTGCTTATGAAGGTTTGGGTAACTGGGATGAGGATGGGAGGTCCCTTTTAATGCTTCAATATTAGTGATTAGTTTAATGGCTATAAATAAGATAATAATTTGGAGTGGTTATGTTTTGTTTCATAGTGGCACTTCATGTTATATTTCCCAAGATATAAACCGCTTAATAATTTAAACCACTGTAACTCTGACCAGATGCAGAACCACACGAGCAACCTGTCCATTCCCATGTTAATGAATGTCTTTGTCCTGCATTCTGTCATCATTTAATCATCAACTTTTTTAAACAAGCCATGTCGTGACGTCACTAAAGCTGAAGCTGATGATCACCTACAGTATTGTTTCAAGTGCTCAGTTAGGTCTGCTGAAATATTTTCTTGGGTCTGCATCCAGTCCGAAGTCCAGCAGTTGAAGAATATACCACTGTACATGCAGCAGGAACAGAAAGCAAATACAACTCAAATGTGACTCTAACAGAACTGCCATTTAAACTAAAAAAAAAAAAAAAAAAAAAAAGTCTAATGTAGCATTTTTTTCATAATCCCCTTCGGTGTTGTGTTCAGATTTGAACTCGGATCTGTCAGGTCTTATTTGGAAGCATTTGCATAGTAGGCTTTAGAAATGTCCCGGTTGGATGAAGTAAAAAGCAAATGATTTTCATGTCAGATCAACAATATCATTCAGTTTTTTCCCCCCCCAAATGCTGTTTTGCTAAACTGTGTGCATTATTTAGTTTAAAAAAGTGAACTTGAAATTGAAAAATGGTCACTAGCAGGTGAAAAAAAACCTAAATGCACAAAATCAAACACTCATGTGGTCAATTTCTAACCAAACTGCTTCCTTTTCCATTTATTTTAGATTAGATTTAAAAATATATATTTCTGATGGATTTATATATCCAATTCTATGTGGTACTGAGGCATTTTTTTGCTTTTATCCGAGCAAACTGCAGCAAGGAGAAATAATAAACATGTCTGTGATCGGGTCTGACTGTCTTTCGTCACAGTTTAGGACCTTGCGTTTTATTTTTTTTTGCGTTTCTTTCCTCCATGACGTCTGTAGGTAAACCCCTTTGTGGCTTATCTGTGTTTACTGGGTTTGTCTTTGTGTCTTGGAGGAAATTGCTGAAAAATGTAGCGTCAGCTCTTGTTTTTCCGACAGGAAGCTTAAGGATTCTTCTGGCTTTTGTGGAACAGAGGTGAGGAAAACATTCCTCTGTCACTATTCACAGGACCTGAGGAGTAGTTCTGGTATTTCACGACCAGTTGCTGAGATTTATCCTCCCAAGAAATAATATCCGGTGGAGAACCGCCATCAAGGATGTGACGGTCTTTTTTTTTTTTTTCAGCTTCAGCAGAAACCAGATATTGAGGAGAAAAAGGATTAAATGTTCAACTCCTAATAAAAGCCTGGTATTATGTTATTGTAGCAGAGTGACAGGTCGTGACTGTGTTGAATATCCTGGCTTGTCCCAGAGGGCTGTTGAATTCTGGACTTTGATTGGTCAGGTGTTGATTAGTTTTCTATAACAGCAGTTCTGACACTAGTGCAGCTGTAAATCACACGTTCATTGATATGTTGTTGATATGATAAACGAGATTTTATTTAGCGTTTATGGAAGCACTCTGCCAATGATTACCTTATGCTGTAACAGCACAACACTGAGTGTTTTATTATTGAGACATGTCTAGAACTGAGTAAAACTCAGTCCGTTAGCGTGCAGCTTTGAAGAAGAAAGAAGGCACTAAATCCCGCCGCATTATGTGATTCACTGAAACACACAGACTGGAATTTGGAATTTGGAATTGTTTCCTTTTTCCAAACACTAGTCATACCTCTGGATTTTACCCTCACTGGCTCCGGTGTTAAGGTATTTTCCTAATTGCCGAGTTGTGATACAACAAATCTGGTAACATTGTTTGACTGGGAAGCTGAAATTCTTCCATTGGCTTATTCCATGAACACTATGTTCCTGACCTGTGACATGGATTTGCATTGTAGATTTGTGGAGAAACTCTTAGGATTGCTTGTGAAATGGAATTCTCCATCCGTAGATGGAGCAGTGGAAGCCAACTCGACTGCGTCACACACATGTATCTGCATTCTTCTCCCTAGTGCGTGGTGTCTGAACGGATCTCCGGTGACTTTTCAGGAGCAGATTCAGGAAGCATGTGTGTACATTACCTCCAAATGCCTCTACTGTAACGTCTCGCTCAGTGGCCCTTTGACTCAACACACACACACACACACACACACACAC
>CM074931.1:22444615-22460370 GCA_037576815.1 Pangasius larnaudii
TGTGATTAAATAAATAAATCCCTTCTATTATTGTGCGCTATAAAGACAAGTAGTGCAATTGTGCAACCAATAAATTCCACAGAATAAAATCCACAGAAACCAATAAATTCATCACAGATAGATGGATCCTCCACAATGTAAACAGCTCATAAATCCGGGTGGAGAGACGCCATGTGTAAAGTAAGTAAAGCTGATGACATCACCATGACCTTGAGGCGTGAATGACATCACTCCAAACATGTTTCCTATCAGCAATATTGACCACTCAAGCCAACTCCTGAAAAACCGTCACCTGTTAGGGATGTATACGAGCTCTCGCATAGAAACGCCCATACTTCACGGGTCACGACCCCATAAACGTCACCTGTTTCTGCTGGAATGAGCGCTGACACACACACACGCGCACACACACACACACACACACACACACACACACACACACACACAGATGCATGTCATCGGTTGTCATAGCTATAGAAAGGCTGATGGAGTGCAGTGGCCATGTTTGGAGTGAGTGATCAACAATGAGGCGCATTACATAACCGCTTACAGTATGCACACACACACACACACACACACACACACACACACTTGATGGATGGTGTACAAAGAGTTAGCGATTGATCAGAAAGACAACCGAATGTAGGGAAACAAAGAGAGACTGTTCAGTAACGAGAGCGAGATTGACGCATGAAAGTGAAGTAATGTAAATTGTCGATGTTTAAGGGGATGTTTTGCAAACTTTCGATCTTCGTTATTTTTTTTTGCGTCATTTCGTAATGTTTTGATGGTGGTCAAGGTGGTTGGCATGGTAACAGGGTAGCGCGCTTCACCCGTGGTCCTTTTGAACAAAGAGCAGTTTGTGTTTCATAAATCCCTTCATCCAAACATGCGCATCGCACCTGATCACCGTGGATCGAGTGGAAATAAATTTTCCACCACCTTTGTGTCAAGCCATTCTGATGTTTTTATATATATATATATGTATATATATGTGTATATATAGTTTTGTGTCTCTGTTTGGAGTGTTTGTGGAATGCATGCCTTCTTTATACACTCTGTCCAAACATGTCTGGCTTTGATGATTTTCTGAAACTAGTGGGACGTCCCAAAACCACACAGAACGATGTGTGTCCACTGGTGGATGTGTTCTTCTGACACAGAGACCACACCTCCTCCATGACACACACTTCATGATGTAGATTTCTTCTATTAAAAGTGGTCATTATATTAAAATCGTTGGATCGAGCTTCTTGTATGTATATCAATCATAGTTTCTGGGTAAAGGCAAAAAAAAAAACAAAAAAAAAACCCTGAGGTGTGTCCAAACTTTGCGCTTAATTAACATATGAAATCAAAATATTTTAAATACAGAAAAATATGATGGTGAAACAAATTCAATGTTAAATTAAAACACAGGTAAAATGTGGACCAGGAAAAGTTCCTCACAAGTCATTTTTGTTAAGTTACTATGCTTATGTAATCATCTGGTCCACAAAAAAACACGTGTGTGTGTGTGTGTGTGTGTGTGTGTGTGTGTGTGTGTGTGTGTGTGTGTGTGAGAGAGAGAGAGAGAGAGAGAGAGAGAGAGACTGAGTTTTCTGGAGAATGTTAAAGAGAAAGAAAAACAGGTATGAGTGAAAAGGAATGGAATTAATACTTTGGGTAAACAGTGCAATCCTTTCATTTCTCTTTTCTGTTTCTCTCTCACACACACACACACACACACACACACACACACACACTCACTCACTCACTCACTCACTCACTCTGAGGCCTTTGAGAGATCCCATTTCCTTTTCCAGTCCCATCTGCTACTCCAGTTGTACCTGTGGATCTCCATAGGGAGTGTGTGTGGTATTTGTGTGGCCTGTAAAAGCCATTGAGGACTCGCTTGTGACATGCGTGTGTGTGTGTGTGTGTGTGTTGGAATTTGGGATTTTTTACATCCAGGGAAAGTACGTTACCAAAAGAGAGAGAGAGAGAGAGAGAGAATATGTGTGTGTGTGTGTGTGTGTGTGTGTGTGTGTGTGTGTGTGTAAGCACACTGTGTGATCAGGTTGCTATTAGTAGAACAGGAAGAGGCCAGTATTATTCAATCTGTCTGTGTCAGCTCAGTGAATTCCAAAATAGTCATCCAACACGCGCACACACACACACACACACACACACACACACACACACACACACACACACACACACACACACACACACACACACACTTATTATCCTTATTATGCCTCTCTGAATGCATTGCTGTGACTCGATTTGTTTCACACAAACTTTGTCTCTCATTGTCTCTGTCTCTTTCCATATCTGTCCGTCTGTCAATTCAGTGTCAGAAACCAAACACACACACACACACACACACTGAATATTGTCTGAAGTATATCAAGTATCCAAGGAATGTTATTTGTTCCATCTGTGTGTGTTTCTGTTTTATGCATACCACATTTCCTGCTGTGTGTGAATGTATATGTGTGTGTGTGTGTGAGTGTGTGTGTGTGCACATGCCTTGGTGTGTAGTTTGCATGCTGTTGATATGAAAGGTCAGTAGGTCAATGGCATGTCTGTGTTTAGTCATCTGTCCATGTGTGCATGTGTGTGTGTGAGACAGAATGAAATCATGCACATACAGTATATATTGCATGAATTGCTGCATGGCTAATCTCAGCAGGAGACATCCAGTGATCGGAAATAAAATGACTGTGACTATAAAAATTGAAGTCTGTAAGCTGAAATATCGCAGTAGTAAAAAAGTCGAGATGTGTTTTAGTATTTTGTATATCTGACCTTGTAGATTTAGTGCAATGTTACCACCAGCTGGTTGTCATCATCTGTTTGGTCAAGCGCTAAGAATCTCCTTTAAAAGGTTCTCCTGATTTCTTTTATTTTTAGTTCTCAGACTAAATATAGTCAACACAGAATAAATGTACTCAAGGACATGGTTAACATTCTCATTTTTTATTTGTAATTTGTTACAGGGAAATAATTATACAATAATTTGCTAAGTTAAACAAATGATAATAAACATTATTACTAATTAATATTAACAATAACCCCCGTGGGGCCGTACAAAGGTGCAGCCAGTAGCCTCCTCACAGCTCCAAGGTCCTGGGTTCAGTCCTGAGATCGGGTGACTGTAGAGTTTTTTCATGATCACATTATGTCCTCTGGATTCTCTGGTTTCCTCCTAATGTTCAAAAACATGCAGGGTGGCAGATTGGACTGGCTACTCTAAACTGCCCCTCGGTGTGAACGGTTCCCCTTCAGTGGACTGGGGATGAATCCGGGATCTTCCACCTTGCGCCCAGTGCTCCTGGGATAGGCCCCGGATCCACCATGGCCTTACACCAAATTGTCTGCCTCAAATACCCTTTATATATTTCCAACAGGAAGGAACTACTGAAGAACATTTGAACGAGCTGTGACCTTGACCCTGTTTGGATCAATTCCAAAATCTAATCAGTTCCTTTGCTGGATACAATGACGAGTCCGTATAAATCCTACAAACATCCAACCACTCGTTTCTGAGCTAACAGGAATCTTCACCAGACACACGGATGGACGTACAGACAACCTGAAAACACAACACCTCCACCACCTGAGGCATAGAAATAGCATATATATTTTCAAATCATATTGATCTTACCGTTTATGATGTTGTGTTGTATCAGAGAAACACTTGTGTTTGTCATGTCTTTAAAACTTTTATATATAGTAATCACTGAATCATGGGATCCAAATGTGACGCTCCTTCAACATTCAACAACTGTGAGTCAGTGATTGAAGTTAGATCATCTATTCTTCTCCCATCATCTCTCCTCATTTCTCCTCTCCTGTTTTGCCTTCTTCATGTCTCAGCCCTGCTAGCTGCTGCTTGTGGTTGTGTTACAGTGATATGAGTCAGCGTTTTTTTTTTAACTACGCTGATTGGTGCTTTAATGTGTTTTACTGTGAGTCACTGAGGACTCAGCCAGCATGTGAATACGATACTGATGGTCAGAGTATGATATATAACACACACACACACACACACACACACACACACACACACACACACACACACACACACACTTGTAGCCGCACAGATGCACACATGCAGACCTGTACCTACATTCCAGACACTTCCATGTTGAAGCCCGGGGCATGTTTCCATTGCTTCCCCATCCACATGGCGTCGTCCGTCCTTAGAGAGCCGGAATTCAGGGAATGAGGAGTGAGAGAACTGTAGGGTGTGATCAGATCAGAAGAAATAGAAGATGAATTACACACACTCATGTTTGCAGACGTGGTGTCTGGTCAAAGCTGGGTTCTCACCCTGAACCTCTGACAGCTAGGACAGATGGCTTAGAATAATTAGCTGTCTGAGCGATCCTTGTAAAATTATTATGAAATTAAAATCAATCTGAATATTGCAATATATGTATACATGTATGTATATATATAAGTAGCACTGTTGACTTCTGGATTCGGATCAGAAAGTGTTGATTAATTTTCCATAACGGCATCTCTGACAGTAATGCAACTGTAATTCACAGGTTTATGTTAATGTGCTCTTTCTAAAATGTTATCGTTTCTATAGTAACAGCTCATTCACAGGGACTTATATGACAGAAGTGCCACATACACGGATTAAAAAAAAAGTGTGTAATTTTTCTGCAAGGAGACATTTATTTAACATTTGTGGAAGGAGTCTCCAGTGTCAGTGCTTTGTAACTATCAGGTAAAGCTGTAACTTTAAGTTTTCCCACATTTTCAGGACGCTTTACAGTTTCTTGGTAACTGCGTTTATTATTATTTTTTCTTTATAATGTCAAGAGAGAGAGAAAAGAGCAGCTGGTGAGGTAACGATGGTTTAGAGCTGCTATAACGTAAAGGAGAACAGGAACGAACTTGTTTCATTTTGAATAAAATATAGCGACTCCAGACTTTTGCGCGGTGGTGTAAAGTAGTCCTGCGTAGGTCTGTGTTGTTTTATGCAGCACCATGGTCCTGGAGGAGCATTGTTTCCTTTCACTGTGTACTCTACCAGCTACATGTGGTTGAAATGACAATAAAGCTGCTTGACTTGACTTGAGTAGTGAAGAATGATAGCGTTTTCCTTGTAACTGATAGAGCTGATTTTTGGGAAGCCACTCCCACTGGTCCATTAGGCTTGTCAGTCTTTGTTGATATTCCAGTTGGCACACTGCGATGTAAAGCGTGTGTGTGAAGAACACTGAGGAAACTCTGTGATATTAGTGCATGACTAAATGTGGATGTACAGTATGAGTGCAGTTGCTAACAGTTGGCAGCTTGCTCATACACAGCAGATTTGTCACGCCGTTGAAATATAAATCATCGCTTCAGCAAACGGAAATGGATTAGGGAGCAGGTCCAAGCTAAGCTCTTTGGGAATATGTGGTTACATAGAGCGTAATGGTAGGGTCCTCGTTCAAGGGCCCAACAGTGGCACTCTGGTAGTCTTAGGAATTAAAATCCCAGTCTTCCAGACACTTAACTCCTGAGCTCCCACTGCCCTGCTGGTCTCTTTTCTTAGCTGACATTGTACGAGGCATGTGTCTGCTATATTTTCATTTTTTATTTTCAGTAAGCATCCTGGACAGGGTGTTGGTGGATCCGAAGTCTATCCCGGGAATGCTGGGCTCAAGCCGAAATACACACACTTTGACATGCTCATTCACACCTAGGGGAAATTTTATTGTAGTTAATCCACCTACCAGCATGTTTTTAGAAACCAGATAACCCAGAGGGTTAATCCCACATGGACATAGAGAGAACATACAGAACTCAATACAGACAGAAACCCAGGAACCCTGGAGCGGTGAGACGGCAACGCTGCACCACTGCACCGCCATGCCACCTATATTTTCACCTCATGATAATTAACTAACTGCATGACTATCACAATATTGCACAAAATGCTGCATATATACTAATTATAATAGAATTCATTTTTAAAAAATATTGATTTTACTTTGTATTACCGATTGTTGCATCATTGCTAGTGTGAATGCAGGATGAGAATGAAGATAGTCATTAGTGTGTGATAATGCTGTGTCTATTTTGCATGCTGGATGGATATTACAGAGGCTGATTAGAAGTGTTACATCACTCCCAGTTGTTTGTGTGTGTGTGTGTGTGTGTGTGTGTGTGTGTGTGTGTGTGTGTGTGTGTGTGTGTGTTTGGTGAGGCAGTCCGGGAGGGTGTTTCTCCTTCCACTCTGTAATCTTCTAATGTGCCATTTCTAATGTGTGCAGCAGTTAATCATTTACACATACAGTGCACAATTTCCTGGAATGGGATTGAAAGACTATGTGTTAAAAAGGGGGAATGGGAGGAACACACGAGCTATTCCCATAAGTATGTATCTGGAAACAGCATGTCAGGGGTTGTTTCTTTGTCTCTATTACACACACACACACACACACACACACACACACACACACACAAACATGGATCATTAATCTGATTTATACCTCTCTCTGTGCATCGTTGCTAAAGTATGTTCAGAGCCCTAAATGTCTGCCCAAATGTTAGGTGGTTTGGGGAACAGTTCCCATATGAGGTGCATGTGCTCGGACATTAGTTACCACAGCTTATGGAGTGTGTGTGTGTGTGTGTGTGTGTGTGTGTGTGTGTTCTCTTACCATGATCGTAGTGTTTGATGGACCTCCTGGTGTGGGAGAATCCTCTGATGGTACTGCAGTGTCTCATTTCTCCAGTGCAGATGGAGTCCACATGTACCAATAACCATATAGTCCTATACATGTATGTTTTTCAGGTTATAGTCACTCTGAAGTTCCATCCCAATTCATGCCTAAGTAGCTTTTTTATTAAGTAGACATTCTCATAAGAGAAGGACAAATGAAACAACACACAATCCATGTTAAAAACACTTACTGGTAGTCTTTTTTTTTCATGTTTATTCTATCCATTAATCAAACTGCTAGAAAGTGATTCATCACTCCAGAGAACATGTTTCAACTGCTCCAGAACCAGTGTTGGTGCTTTTCACCACTCTGTCTGATGCTTGGCTTTGCACATAGTGATCTTAGGTTTGTGTGCAGCTGCTTGGCCATGAAACCCATTTCATGAAGCTCCTGACGCACGGTTCTTGTGCTGACGTTGCTTTCAGAGGCAGTGATGCAACAGAATATTGTCAGTTTTTACATGCTGTGCACTTTAGCCCTCGGCACCCCGCTTTGTGAGTTTGCGTGGTCTACTGCTTCATGGCTGAGCTGTTGCTGCTATAAGATGCCTCTATCCCACAGTAATAACAGTTACAGTTGACTGGGGCAGATCTAGCAGGGCAGAAATTTCATGAACTGACTTGTGCCAAAGGTGGCATCCAGTGACAGTGCCATGTTTAATGCCACTTAGCTCTTTAGAACAACTCATATCCAGCAGTCGTGTGCAGTGACATGCAGTGAATTAGGTGGCAGTGAGTTGGTTTACAAAATTAAACCTTGAAACATTTGTGTAATTAAATAATGTTTGAAATGAGCGTTAAAGAGATATTTGATATATTTAAAGAGACATGCACTAGGTGTTTTGTGGTCATAGCTAAAAGCAAAGTAATGGAGAACAAAATGAAATCTCACAATGGGTGCTCTAATTATCGTACAAAACAGTCTAATAGATTACCTTTGATAAGAAAATCATAACAATTGCATAACAATTGGCTGGTTCTTACTCCACTCATGACTGGTTATGTGAGAGGAATCCCCATGATTTTCTAACATGTTTGTGTAATGCACACTGGATATTTTAGTGACTGAACTTTTGATGGATTTAAATACAGCATTGTGAATTCTTTCAAAATATTTATTTATTTAGAAAGATAAGACATACTGCTAGACATTACTAAGCACTGGTCTCACAGCAAAATGTGCCTTTAAGAAGGCTTCAGGAAACTAATTGACCTCTTTTTGACTGTAGCTGCAGCTGTAATAAGAACATCTCATCATGACTGTCTGATATACAACATCTGGAGGATCCTCTCGCCATATAAGGCCTTCATCTGATCACGGGTTAAAATTAGCACAGTGATGAAACTGGGAGGAAGATTTGGGATTTGCTGTGGGTGCTGAGCGTTCAGATGCCCTTGTCTGACCCATGAGGTTCTGCTTCAGGGAACAGCATTGAATCAATCATGCTGAGTTTCCTAGGCTGCTGAGTGCTGAGTGTTTTACTGTATAATTCTCTGGGTGCATCACTCGTTCTCTGGCTTGCATCATTCACTTGGGCCTATTGTTTAAATTGAAAAAAAAAAAAAAAAAAAAAAAAAGCTAGCCAAGCTAGCCAGGGTTTCTGGGAAAACCCCTCATTAGAGATTATGGGAAACTCCATGGCTCAGCTCCACATATTTCTCCTCACCTTTTTCCCCTGTCTACATTTTTTATTTTTCTTTTCCACAGATGCAGAACAGGGTTCTGTGCCCAAGGCTGTTTTTCCTCTCTCCATCATCGGTTTCTCATTTTTCCTCACATTCATACCTCAGGACCCCATGCTGTGCATTCAAAAGTTCTCCCATCAGGCTGCAGGCCAGAACATTCTGTAGTCCTTCTGGTGGTGTGAAAGTTCTGTTCTCTCCAAAATGGGTTGTACAAAACGAGTCAGATTTGCTTCAACTGAACAAGTATGGTCCAGGTTCCATCAGCCTCATGCTCATGCTATGTATATTCATATTGCTAATATATTCCTGAAAAATGTATGTTTCTGCCAACTCCAATGACAAATATTGCAAAGCACTAAAAACATTTTCAGTCTCAGATGGAAGCTGGTCTACAGACACTGTAACAACAAGAAGTGTTTTCTTAATGTCTGGTCATCCGTCAGACAAGATAAGTTCTCCATAAGTTCTGTTAAGTAATGTTGTTGAAGGTTGTCTATAGTAATTATAATCTTTTAGCAGGGGATAAGTGATTTCTATATAAATCACAGAGCTGGGTGTCTTCACAATGCTCATCACACTAGAAATTCCAGGCTTTTTACTCCAAACTGATTTTGTCTGTAATTATAAGAGATTGTTGTAGAGCTCATGGCCATGCAAGTTGAACTTGATCATTTGTAGGACACCTGACCTTAACATGGATGTAGGCTGTACATGTGCTAGGAACTCAATAACTTACCTAAAACCCCCGGAAGTGTCGCTTCTTTTCACCAACCTTGGTGTCAGTGGGAGACGATAGAAAAGAGCGAGAGCTTCTGGGTGTGTCTTTAAACTGAGGAAAAAGTACAAAACCTCTTTTCCCACAGGATAATGCAATGTTTACCAACATATCAATTCAGACAGGAAATATATAACCGTTCCATATGTGTGCATGTGCAGTCCGTAAAAATGTGCTGATCATTTTAATTGTCTAGCATAACAATTTCATGCATCCTTAGCTGCAGTTTACAAATGAAGCAGAAACAAATCCAAGAGCAGAGTTGAGAGGTTGAAGGTTAATTGGCTCTCTGATAGTCCTGGGATTTCAGTCTACAAAATATTCGGAATAATTGCAGAACAAAATTCTCAAAAAACACTTCAATGTAAATAAATATATTGAACTCAAATCTGAATAGTGTGTTCATTCTTCGTGAAAGCACCACAACTCCATATGCTGGCCACATGGCCCAAAAATATGAGATGAATTTTGGTAGAATTAGGGCCACATCTGGCATCTTTTTTCTCTGTACACACACCTTTTTACACACACACACACACACACACACACACACACACACACACACACACACACACACACACACACACTCACACAGAGACACAGCAGTGAGAAGGGGGAGGTCAGGGCAGGGAAGCCAAAGACCGACAGACACAAGTCCTCCAGTGTGAAATGGGAAAGTGGTGGTGAATTTTCTCTAATTTATTGGATAGAATTAAAGTTAAAGTCAAGTTTCTGCCAACTACATCACACACACATTCTGATTTCAGCTGTAGCCCACACAGTTCTAGAGAAAGTCATACAAGTGAAAGCAGAAGGGTATGTACACTTTCATCACCACGTTAAATTTGATTGTAGTCACTCTTTTCCCACAACTCCATAGCATGTTTGTGGTGTTCTCTCATTTCCTTCATGCTTGTTGTATACTTTCTCCTTGTTATATGCACTCTTTATTACTTTCAAAGCCTTTTCTGTCTCTCTGTCTTCTCATCTTCATTCCGCGCTTATCCCTTCTCTGTCTCCTCTTCTCCACCCTCCCTTTACTCAGCTGTCCGACTATTTGTCTGATAAGGCTGTATTGGTTTCTAGTCGGGCAGAGTTGGCCAAGAAGGGTCCTCACGGAGTATTTGGTTTATTTGCCAAAGCCAAGCACCAAGCAAACGAGCAGCTTGTGTGAATATTTGTCTGTGCATGTGTGTCACTGATCCCTATTATATTCCCCAGAGATCTGAAAGATTGCTTTCTTTTTTTTTCTTTTTTTTTCATGTGCTTGTACTTGCCTTTTCTTCTCCATTACATCTTGTGGGTTATGGTTGGTGTTTGTTCACAGAGCTAATCTTCTCTGGCTCTCTCCTTTTTTTCCCCCCTTATATTACCACATGATATATCATCGTCTTCTTTTAGAGAGGACATCACACTCAGATCAGAGATACTCCTGTTCAAATGAGTCTCATGAATTGATCAGTTTAATGATTTTCCCCATTGCATGACAAGTTACCAGTCTGGAGGGTGTAGGTCAGGGGTCAGTATTTCAGTGGATCAAAATACTGTAAGATAACTGATCAACTGACCTGAAGGTTTTTTTTTTAAATTTCATTTATTCTCTCATCTAAGTAGTGAATTGACATCACTTGTTCACCCCTGGTGTGACTAACGAATGCTTCAGTAACCAGTGAAGCCAGCCACTGCATCTGTTTAAACTATTTTTTAGCACATTTTCATAATTCAGCATAACATGCTAGGATAAGAGACATCTATCTATTGTGTATTCATAAGTGAACAGAAACCTGCAATTGACTAGCAACAGAAGAGGGAAATAAGGCCTTCCTTCTCAACCCGACAGCATAACTATGAATGTCTGTGGCACTATCAGGGATGATAGAAAGAAACTTTAACACTTAGAAGAGGATATGGACATGTCAGTGTTGAACTAGAAGTTGTATTTCAGTATTGCTAAGAAGTTATGGGTTAGGAGTCTTGGTCGAGAGCCCAACAGTGGTTCTGTGGCAGCCCTGGGATTTAAATTCACAACCTTCTGGTCAGTCTCACCACTCAGCTACTGCTCATCATTTGGTTACACTATGACAAGTTTAGTATTTTGCCAAATTTTCTTTTAAAACATCAACTAGGGCTGATTATATGAGCTTGAATGGTTGCCCAGACCATGGAGGAAATTACTAAATTCTGCCTTGTCACATCCTAGAAGAAAGTAATTGTGATTTTCAACAGTTACCCATTCCAGACCATTTTATTACCTGTCAGTTTGTCCTGATTCCCACTAAAGCATTTGTATTTCCAAAGTCCACTGAATTCCATATCATAATGAAATGTATTACTAGTAGTTTATATTAATGTTATTATCAAGTTCTATCGCTGACACTGTATATACAGGTGACAGTTATTAGAATATTCACTGATAGAAATGGTATATAATCACTCCATGTATCAAATCAGTAGTATTAGTGACGATTGAGTCGCAGTAACATGATAAATGATGGGTGTCTCAGCAGAGAATCTGGATTTTTACCCTCCTTGCTTCATCACTGTATTCTTATCATAAGTCAACTGGGGTATATGGTTTAAGATCAGGGTGAGGGATTGGGGTAGGTTCTGTGGTATATTTCATTTCATCTCTACCTTTCTTTCTAGGAATTTTGTGAGAGATCAGGTTGGTAATTTTGTTTGTTCAATTTAGTTGGTCAGTTTTACAATGTAGAATCAATGCTGTGTAATTCCACTAAATTCAGATGGAGTCTAGATCCAACCTATGCCCAATGTGTGTCCACTTAAATGCAAATTTCCTCACAGAAGAAATTAAGACGTTTATGTGATGTTCACGTAAAATTGTGGCTAATGCCCGTTTATGAGGGTTCAGGCACACTATTACTTGAAGCTAAGAACCCTAGCACTGATAGAGAGAGCGAGAGAGAGAGCGAGAGAGAGAGAGAGAGAGACCTTTCTTTGGCTTGTGTGTGTGTTAGAGAAGGACAGCTTGTGCCAAATTTTGGTCCTCTCCCTGCAAAAGGGGCTGAATTGGCCATGCCTGCTTAGCCCAGAGCCTGTTAGACACATTCTTCCTCTCGGAGACAAGGGTGCATTCTCGGATCACTCTGATAAGGGAACAAAACTACCCCTCTTTGGCCTTATAGCCCCAATGTTTGTCCAACCCTTCTGCCCTTCTGTGCAAGACCCAAATAGTGCTGTTATACAAGCTTCCAAGAAGGACAGGGATAAAGATGAAGGAGAGAGTGTGGTGGGAGAGAGAACAGGGAGAGAAAAAAAAGACAAGGAGAACTGTAAATTCTTCCTCAAAGCCTAATCTGATCCAGGCATCTCAGGACATTCAAGCCCCATTCTCAGTAGTTGCTGAACCCTAACGAAGCCAAGGATTAGAAAGAATAAATAAACTTTATTGGCCCGTGTGCCCCTATACTGGAATTTAGTTTTCTTCTCATATGCTGACACACATGAAAGGAAGTAAAGGGTCAGAAAAAAGGGTCAGCCTCCTGAGCGCTCCTGGAGCTGTTAGAGGTTCCAGGCCATGCAGGCCATGAAGAACCTCACTGTAATAGAACGCTGGAACGTCTCCACTGCACCATCTATCCTCCTAGGTCAGTTTGGTGTAATGGCTGCTCAGCAATGCCCCCTTTCCCTCCACCAGTGAGGTCCTAAATGCTTTCTGAAGCTAGGAGAGGGACCTAAAGGATCCTGAGCAGTGAAATTCAGACTATTAGAGGTTAGGGGCAACTTCTCCTTTGTACAGAGTGTAAAGAAAAAGAGAAGACAGTACTCTTGCCTCAAATATGGTAAGTTTTGTTTGAAGGAATGCATTGAAAGAAACCATAATAGCAGCACTATGAATGTGTGTTAAAATGTGAGTTGTCTATGATTGGGAGAGAGAGAAGGTGGAAAAAATTAACCCAGGATATGATGAAAGCAGTCAGACAGATTAGTTTAGTTGAGGCAGGAGAGAAGATTGATTGATAGTGAGATGAGGAATGTGCTGACTAACTGATGGGCCGATCAAGCACACACACACACACACACACACACACACACACACACACACACACACACACTTAAACCTCTGTGGAAAAATGGAGATGTAGGAAAGCAGTGGAGGGTGAGAGATAAGATATCGTGTATGTGGTGTAGAATAACTGGAGCTTGGAGATGAGCAATCTCAGCCAGGCAGCTAAACAGGAGTGCTGTTGTGCACATAATCCTGGCCTACTTTCTGGAGCATCGTGTAATTTTAGGTGCTCAACTTTCAGAATTACCTGAAAAGCAGAATCTGCAAACAATGATGCATCAGGTTTCTGCTGAAGCCACTGTAGCCAAAACACTGTATAAAAGAAGCATGTGGCAATATCGATAAAAATCAACTGCGCTAAATATACACTAGATAGACAAAAGTATGTGGACATTTGACCAATCACACCCATATGTGCTTGTTAAACATCCCATTCCCCTCTGCTGTTATAACAACCCTCACTCTACTAGGAAGTCTTTCCACTAGATTTTGGAAAATGGCTGGGGGGATTTGCCCATTGAGCCACTCAGTTTCTTCCACACCAGCCCTGGCAAGCCATGTCTTCATGAACCTTGCTTTGTGCACAAGTGCACTGTCATGCTGGGACAGGTTTGTGCCTCTTAGTTCCAGTCAAGGGAAATATTAATGCTGTAGCATACAAAGAGATTCTAGGCAATTCTGTGCTTCCAACTTTGTGGCAACAATTTGGGGAAGAACCAGATATGGGTGTGATGGTCAGGTATCCATTCAGCAGTGATTGTAAGTGCATATTCATAAGTTATCTCTATGTCAAAATGTAGCTAGGTAAACTAATGTAGCATCAGCTTGCATCAGCTAGCTATCGAAAAGCAAACTGACTGACAAAACTAAAATTAGCTAGATGTTAGTCAGCTCACTCTTTGAGTTAAGTGCTAACCATATTTTTAAAGCCGATCTGTTTCTTTATTTACATTGTGAAGGCAGCCAACAATTCAAAAAAGCAAAAAAAAAAAAAAAAAAGTCACTTTACCAGTATGCTAGAATTGTATAGCATTATACTTCCATTTGTTATGCTACTTTTAAGAAACTTTGGTTCACTTTCACTTTTTTTTTTCTAAGAACAGAATATTAATGAACTTTAGCTGTCCAGCCAAAGAAAACTATTTTAACTAGCTATTAACAAGTAGACCATACAAGTTTTTATTTATAGTGTCACTGTAGTTACTGAATAATTCGTAGTAGTTACTGAGTAATATGTTTTAGGATGAATAACCGAATAATAAGCTAGTAATAAAAGGGGTTAAGTTCATCAAGTTTGAAATCGAACACATTAAAGAAGCTTCATTTTTAAGTATAAATTAAGAGTACAACATTAAAGTTATTTTTCTCCAAAACCAGAATGATATATATTTAATATATTGTACAAAAGTAGAATGCAGGTTGTACTGTGTGTGCAAGTGATGGCCAAATCAAGTCATTCTGACGTCAAACAGCGAATATCGAATACCTACACTCATCTGATTGTGCTTATCTAGCGCTGTCCTCCTCTTTAAAATGAAATTTAAATTCCTCAGGACAGATAACTCGATTTCTTTTCCAGCCTTACGAACGTTCTTCCATCCTCTTTGGCTTTGAAGCTGCAACAGGGTCAGCATGCTGCTTTATCTTTCATGATTTGGCTGCCACAGAAAAGCTTTGTTAACATCTGATCAGGCTAGTTTCCCCTCTGGCTGAGCATTAAGTCTGTCTCCATTGTTTCCTTTCAGTCCTTAACTGTGATGGATTACTCTAGCTATCTGTCTGAGGGATATGGATCAGTTGCACTTATACTGGAGGGAGTGCTAGAACGTTTGTTTCAATCGCTGGGAGTTCTAGCATGAGGTATGCCAGTGGTGCAGTAGTCAGTCTAGACACTGCTATGTTGAAGGCTAACAAGCAGGGCTATAGGTTATCTCAGCAAATGACCACAGAACTATTTTGTAGCTATTCATTTGAATTTTCCTGAAATTTCAGTGAGTTGCTTTGTGTATGGTCAATGAGACAAATGTTCCATAATAAAGAAACAGGCCTGTAGTAGTCAGTTATATGTGCTTCATAGCAACTCTGATGTTACACATATGAACCATATATTTTTAAGGACAGCATGTTTTTCAGTGTCTTTGGGTTGTTTGTATTTAAGAAGAATTGATTAATGGTAATGTCAAAGCCATAAGAAATGAGATTTCTTTTTGTTCCAGCAGACGGCAGAGTGTGTAAACCTTCCTGGCTCTAGCTAATTAAACATTCTACCCTCCATGCATGTCATGCTTGGCTAACACTAGTATACCACAAGGAAATACACTCATCTTTCTTAAATGCAAATGGAACATTGATTATTTCCAGCTTATTCTTTGCTTACATCGTTCAAATCAAGATCACGGACATAATCCTTAATTATCACATAAGGTTTTTGTTGTTCTCCTATCTTCTCCATGATTCCTAGGACTTCCTAGTATCTCTGGAGGATCTCTGGAGGATCTCTGTATGGTCCACCCATGGGATCCTGACTATTTTTGTACACTTTTCTGGCC
>CM074931.1:22491612-22503158 GCA_037576815.1 Pangasius larnaudii
ATCTAAAATGTTTTTGTACTGAATCAATAATGTAGAAGTCAGAAAATAAACATCTATAACAGAGTTTGTACTAAAAAAAATAGGGTGCTAAGACTTTTGCACAGTACTGTACATTACATTGTACTTTTTTAAAATCTGTTTTTATCTGTTTATGTTTACTTTTAAGAAGTTCACGCTTAAGTTATAGCAGCTGTAAACAGTCGTTCCCTCACCAGGCTCTCTTTTTTTCTCTCTCTTGAAGTTAATAAGACAAAAAAAAAAAAACACAGCTTGTTGTGTTACCGAGAAACCGCAAAGAAGCGTAAACTCCTCTGTCCTGAAGATGTCGGAAAACTTAAAGTTACAGTTTCAATTCTGACTGTTACAAAGCGCTGACACTGGAGACTCCTTCCATACATGTTACATTGCACTACTGCTACTGCTGTTACAGGAAACTAATCAACACCTTCTGACCAATCAGAACAAAAGTACAAACTATAAAACAAGCAAATAGATTTAGTGTAAGAGGAACATTGTGTACTGCTGGCGCTCAAATACCAGAGAGCAGTTTATTTTGTAATTTTCTTTAGTGATTAAAGTGGTTCGACAGCAGAAATACACCCCACTGGAGTTGCTCCTCAATGTGTTTAAAGACAATTACAGGTTTCTTTATCACTATATACTTTGCAAAAAATATAATCCCACTCCTAACACTGAAAAAAATCAATACACTTCATTACACTTGATTTGCACTGTGTGTGTTCTATTATGTGGATATTTTGTTGGATGCAAAAAAAAAAAAAAAACGAATCATCAAAGACACTGTAGCGTATTTTCATGGCTGTTTGTGTGTGGAGTCAGTTTGCTGTTACACATCCTGCTGTTGTTCTCTTTTCCCCTCTCGACATCCCCCTCTCTCTGCCTGCAGGCTGTGACCTGCACACAGATGCTCAGACAAGGTAGGCACGCACCGCCGGGGCTTTGTGTGTGTGTGTGTGTGTGTGTGTGTGTGTGTGTGTGCACGTACACTTGTGTGTTTTCCAGTAAACCTGTCTAATCGTTTCACTTATGCTAGTCTCCCTCTGCACACTCAGCTCTGATAAGTGGCTCTTCATTTTACACACACACACACACACACACACACACATACACACACACACAATCTGACATGATGGGCATGTCGAATGAAACCTGGGGCGAGAATCACAGCTGTGTGATAATAATAATAATATACTTTGTGTGTTTTTGCAGCCTGAGTGTGTGTACAGATCTGATCTGATGATGCAGTAATAATGACCACGCTGGTGAAATCTGGATTCTGATTGGTCAGAAGGTGTTGATTAATTTTCTCTAACAGCAGCTCTGACAGTAGTGCAGCTGCAAATCACAGGTTTATGTTAATGCTCTCGTTCTAAAACGTTATCGTTTCTATAGCAACGGCTCATTCACAGGGACTCGTATGGCAGATGCTCCAAATAATCTCTCCTTCACTCGTTCAGTCCCTCATTCTTTCACTTATTCATTCACCTGTTCGATCCTTTGCTTCTTTGTTCCCTCGATTGTTCATCTTATCACTTTTTTTTGCTCATTGGTTCTTTCGCTCGTTCGTTCCCTCATTCATTCATTAATTCATTAATTTGCTCAAATTCTCCTTCACTCATTCGTTCCCTCGCTCATTCATTTGTTCATCTCTCATCGGTACCCTCTCTTTCTTTTACTTGTCTTGATTCATTCCTTTCCTCACTCCTTCCCTCATTTGTTCCTTCATTCCTTCACTCATGCATTCCTTCACTCACTCATTCCTTTAATCACTCCTTCCCTCATTTGTTCCTTCATTCCTTCACTCATGCATTCCTTCACTCACTCATTCCTTTCCTCACTCCTTCCCTCATTTGTTCCTTCATTCCTTCACTCATTCTTTCCATCACTCACTCATTCCTTTCATCACTCCTTCCCTCATTTGTTCCCTCATTCCTTCACTCACTCATTCATTTTCTCACTCCTTTGCTCATTTGTTTTCTAGCTCCTCCACTCATTTGTTCCCACATAAACAGGTTTTAAAAAGTGTTAAATCATTGATATGGTGAAGTTCTCTGTAACAAGTAATGTATTTATTTAAGGTTAATGGAAGGAGTCTCCAGTGTCAGCATGCTGATGTATGATAATGCCCTGAGCGGATGTTTAGTCCGACAGTCCGCCGACTAACTGATATGAGAGTCAGCCATGTGGGTGATGTGTAAAGAGCTGCTCAGACTAGCAGAAAAGGGGATATGCTAATTTTTTTCTTCTACACATACCTTTTCCCTTCTGAAACTTGCTCTGACAAGTTGGTAAACAACTGACTTTAAGGTAGCGACCCAGGCAACGATGCTGACACACTTCGTCTCTTACGTCTCTAATAATAGAATGCGCTCTGTTGCCAGTTAATGAGCTAACCCAGTGCACACTGCTTTTCCAAACACACTGACCTCATGCCAAGTTCTGAACGTCCGAGCTTAATGTATTCCACTGTTTCTACTCGATTGGCCTCCCAAATTTTAGAGTTTGATCAGCATCAGAAGAGGATCCCTGTCTATACTGTAACCCAAAAAAACATCTGACACATTGTTTAGTTCATTTTACACCTCAACTCTGCTGAAGTCTGGAGAAAGAAAAGAAGAGAGGCTGGTGAGAGAACGGCTGTTTGTAGCTGCTATGACACAACTTGTTTCATGAACTTTCCATAACATTAAAGGATTAAAAGCACGATGTGCTGTTCTTTAATAAATAAAAGTTCTAGTTGTTCGGAAATCCACCGACTGAGTCTCACAAACACACACACAGTCAGCGGTTAATCGTCATTCCACAGATACTGCACATGTGTATAAAGGCCGAGGATATTGCACGTGTACGTATACAGATAGAACTCTATCATTTGTACATAAACACAGATCTATTATATTGTTTCTATTATTTCTATTGTTTCTATTATTTATGGAAATTCTTTTCTTTTCTTTGATATTACTCCTCCTACTTGTGCTGCTGTGTCAAGTGAATTTCAATAAAGGTACATCTCTCTCTCTCTCTCTCTCTCTCTCTCTCTCTCTCTCTCTCTCTCTCTCGTAAATTGCCGTGGTATAAGGGGAATAAAACACTTTAGGACATGCTGTTATAGGAAAGTAATTAACTTCAGGGTGTCACTCATTATTATACTTAATCCTATCAAATGGCCACAAAAAGTATAGTCACTCACTAACGCAACACCTTTCACACTCTTGCAGTTCTCTAGTAACATTAATGAGAGGATTGCTGCGGACTTCTAACTACTGCTATTATGCATAAATGATCCCAGTCGTAAAATCGTTGCCGGGGGAAAAACATCATCAAAGATGTATTATAAAGTAATAATTAATGCATAAGGAGCAATGCTCAGTGTTCACAATGCAATCAACGTTTTTACATCCGGGAATTTCATCTTCCAACTTGTACACGTGACCGAGTTTCGAGTTGTGGATACTCGAACTGAACTATTAGGGACAATAAACATGTATCTCAATGTATACTGGAATTTAATTCCTATTTTCTTATGACTTGATGAATGGAAATGTTTGTGCTAAGATCATTACGGCATGTATATTTTCCTCGGGGGTTCTTTCCTGATGATTGGAGGTTCCAGCTTTCTAAAGAGACCTGCGTGAACTCATTTCTGAAAGGGAAACCCCCTGTTTTTAAGGGATTTAAATTCTTTTTTTTTTCCAGAAGTGTCAGTTTCCAGAAATCAACAAAGTTTAAGATGCAGAGACGCAGCGAGAGGCCCAAACTAACCCTGAGGGTCGTGCCAGTATTTAGTACTTATGTGTTGAAGTCTGTTACTTAACACTGAAAAACAAAATTAATCTTCACAGCTAACTTTTTTTTTATTGTTGATTTACCCTTTTGTCTTTTTAGGGCATTTGAATAAATTATTGCAATACCATGGCTCTATTATTAGGTCAGAAAATGTAAATTTAAATGCACAAAATAAATACAGAAAAATATTTTACCAACTTTTAATAAAGTCTATAAAAAATATCCAAAATTTTGAGTTTTTATATTCAAAAATGTAATTTATTCATTGACTTGTAACTTCCAAAAATATTAAATGTTGAAGTTTTATAACTTTTATCGTATGCTCAGGTGTGATGAAAAATGTTAAGACACTTTTAAAATAAAGTCTTATTTTCAAAAATGTAATTCTTGCAAACTAAGATGAATGTTCTGTAAAAAACATATAATAATTTTATAAAACGTTTCAGTCGAATCAGTTTATGGCTCAAATCACTACACTCTGAGAAATAAAGGTACTACACTGTACTTTTTCTTTTTTCTGGGGTTTGTACCATCAGAAGGACATGTTTTGTTCCTTCAGTACAGAAGAGAAGGTGCATGTGGCTTAGCTTTAATTAGATTTTAAAATAAAGTGTTAAAAGCTCTGCAGTGGTCCATAAGATCCAATAATGTATCTTAAAGTATTTTAAAAGTACACTAAAGGTACCAGTCGAAAGGTACTAAAGATAACGGTACCAGCCCATGACACAGAACAACACAGTTTGGTCCCTTTATTTCTGAGAGTGTATAGAAAGTTGAAAGTGTATTGTTTCAAGGCCTGAGCCTGTCCGCACCCTCAAGCAGTGTGATTTATAAAATACTCATCTGGACAGGAAAGTGCTCAATCTGGCAACCTTCATTGCGCAACGCGCCTCTAACCTCTCACCCCGGCCAAAAAGTATTTCAGCTATTTGAAGTGCAGGCAGGAGAAAGGAGGCGGAGGAAGAGCTGAAAAGAGAGCAGAGCTATGCAGGGTGGAACGGGACAAAATTCTTTCACTCGCTTGCTTGTCTACATTTAGCTCTGAGTTTAGACCTGGAGGGAATTTTCTTTGCCTGCAAAGTGAAGTCTGGTGAATGATGTTTGCATCTTTAATTTTGCACAGGAACTATAAAATGAATGTAACTAACATATAAATGAAGCTTTTAGCTACCAGTTTAGTATTTCTACAAGCCATAAAGTAGCATAAAGTGTCAGACACCATGTCAGATGCTACTCCAAGGCAAACATAGTAGTAATCAGATGGTTATGTAAACATCTGACACCAAACATGACTTGGTTGATCGATGAGATTTGGGCTAAGCAGACCGCTGTGTAAACTTCATTTCTGTGTAAATTTCATTTCTGCTGCATTGTAGCTTTAATTCTGGGTTGTTCAGGGGAAAAGAGCACTAGAGGGCAGTGCAGACATGGATGTATTTTGCATTATGAAAGTTTCTGGGGTTCTTCGTTCAGCTGCTCCCGTTAGGAGTCGCCACAGAGGATCTTTGGTCTGCATATTTGATATGGCACAGTTTTTACACCCGATGCCCTTCCTCACACAACCCTCTCCAGCTTTATCCGGGCTTGGGACCGGCACTGGGAGTGGACTGTCCTGTGCGACCCCAGTGGCTGAGGTTAGTTCCCTGGCCAGGCAGCGAGAGCACCGAGGCCTAACCACTAGTCCTCCAGGTTCCCCTAATTTACATTATGAATAATATAACTAAAATGTTCATGTAGGTTACTCTAATTCACTTTTGCTTTATGGCAAAATTAAGGTATTAAACGATGGGTACTTCAAACATTCTGCACTTTTTTTAAGCGATAAGAGACCAAAGCCGCCCAATCTTGATTCTTAAAAATCTGTGGAAAAAAATCATGATTGCAAATCCACTCATAGCTCTAATGTTTAGCAGTTTTTAAAAAAAATAGTAAAAGTTTGTTAATTTTGTTTGGATTACAGCCCAGCACTCTGCAAAGGTTTTGTATTTGTCTTTTTATTTATTCCCTGTTTGATTTTCAAAGCGGAAGTTAGCTGTACTGTAAACAGCAGGCTCACAGCTTTTACCCTGTCCTCTGTTTTCCTCTGTTTTGTTATTCAGTCCCGACACCAATCATAAATCTGTTCATTCAGCAACCGGTTTGTGAGACAGCAAGCCATCTGTGCTTAAAAAAAGATATAGCCAAAAATATCACATATCTAATAGAAATTGGGCTAAAAGGGTTAATTTATTTTATTTTGTTGCGCATTTTAAAATGTCTGTCTAGCTTTATTTTGTTACATATTGCAAAATTTCTGACTGCATTTCGTTTCCGCAAATTAAATTACGCAAATTGGCAAAGCGGAAAAGGTGGTACAAATTTTGACCCGTTCCGCCCTTCATACAGAGAGCGAGAATGTGTGTGTGTGTGAGCGAGAGAGAGAGAGAGAGAGAGAGAGAGAGAGACTCACTCACATACAGTACACACAGAGTGGAGAAAGAGTGAGAGACGGAGCTCAGAGGGTGAGATGGAGCCGCGGTTGGAGAAGCGGCTCTGCTGAACCCGGGGACGGGAGAACCGGACCGGGGCGCCGCGGAATGGCCGATCCTCTGCGGCGGACTCTGCTAGCCAAACTCCGGGGGAAGAAAGGCAAGAAAGGCTCGGTGCCGGCCGACTGGAGCAACGAAGAAGGTAAAGAGAAAGTTTTGCGTGCACGAGACGCGCACAGTCCCCGAGCGGCCGCCGCCACCGCGGAGCTGGATTACGTGCCGAACGCGATGAGAGGTAAGCAGGGCTGTGTGTGCGGGGGGTTAGAGCGCACGGGCGCACGGTGGGCCGACGAAAACGAGCCGCGTGTGCACGCACACGCCGGTCGGGGGGGCGATCAGAGCGGCGGAAACGGGGGGCAAGACGCACAGAAGCTCTTGTGGGTCTCCGGTCATAAGCACGAGTTGCTCTTGACGAACGAAGTGAGCAAGCAGCCGGTCGCAGTTCCGCGGAGACACACCGAGGGAGACTCAATAGGGTTCGGAAACTGCAACGAGGTCCACTTTCTGCCTGCGATGGATACCGGTAAAAATGCGCACTGCCGAGAACCTGCTTTCAGACCCAACATGACCAAAGAAAAACATGCGGAGGTGGAACGATGCCTGAACACTGAGAGACTAGAACCTGGCGGAACCAAGATGCACTGTTCGGATCCACCTGGCCTTTTCCAGTATCTCCATTCCGGACATGTTAACGAACAAGACTTGATCCAGACTATTGAAAGTTCTTTAGAGCTTTGTGAAGAGTTCAGCATGCCTTCTTTGCAGAGTCCAACCTTTTTCCCCACGGAGCTGGAGATAGTAGATGCTGACTTGGCTCCACGCCTGGTGTGTGCAAGAGAGGGAATGAATCGCCACAATTCTATAGACAGTGAGGACGAAGACTATTATGATAACGAAATCCTGCCATTTTACGAGTCTGGCTCTCAGAGCAAAGAGACAAACGACAGCGACGTTCCATCCAGAACATCTTTGCACCCTTTGCAGTCTGAGTCAGACCAGATTGTTGACTCCAGCGCTCAGGAAACGGACAGACTCAGGAGTCAACTCAAGGAAGCGTACTACCTCCTGATAAATGCCATGGATGGCATTGTGTTTGATGGACAGGTGCAACCAAATGGCTATGTGGAGCAAAGCAGCAGCTCAAGTCAGTCTCGTGATAGCCTGAGTGTGAGTTCTGATTCTTCCACAAGGCTCTCCAGGTCCTCTGGAGAACATGGTGGCCACCATTGGAGCCTCCCGAGTCCTGGAGAAAGCAGTGCCGCTGACCGTGGGAGTTCTCGGAGGAGCAAAAGTTTGCAGAATCTTCTCCTGACCCCAGGGAGGCCTAATCTGCAGCGCTCCATGAGCGATGGTGGTGTCCGGTATCCTGTGCAGGAGAACCAAGGTGAGCCATGCTCCGAAAACGGGAGCCTCACTGAAAATGTGCCAGTTGATGCACCTCCATTGGCAAATGGTGGAAACCTGGATTTGGAGACTGCAGCTACCGAACCCATGGTTTCAGAGCACGCAGCGGAGGAGAACAGTGGTTCCATTAGTCATCAGGATCCTTCTGATGGAGTTCCCCCTAGAACATCTGACCCACTGCACCCACAGCAGATGAATCTTAGCAGGCATGTTGGAACGAGTGCAGGAAAACCTCCTGGGGTCACCGTTAACAAGATGCAGGAGTGGATGCACAAGGGTCGCTTGCTTTCATCAGAGATGAGGCAGAGAATCGCTGGATCCTCCTCACAAGGAGTGGCTCAGGAGCGCTATGGAAATGAGGGCCAAGCCTGGGCCAAAACCTTCAGCCAGGCCAACACCATAAATGGGGAAAAAATAGGAATCGTGAACCCTTCAAGTGGACCTCACCCAGGTACGAATAGCCACGGGGAATGAAGAAACTTCTCTCTCTCATTCTCTGTCCTTCTGTCTATGTTATGCTGTTTTCCTCTGTCTCTCGGGAATACGCTCATACCCTCTCGCTCAACTCATTACTCGAACCTCAGTCATCACAGACCGCCCGATTCTGCTGCTCTAAACTCCATGTAACCGGTGGTGGGTCCATGGTTTCTCCATTCCTCTTCCTATCTAACGAAGGTTCATGTAACAAGAGGGTTTAGCTAGCTGCACGCTGGTGGAGGGCTCACGCTGGTACGCCACTTTAACCGCACATTACTAACACTCTGGTCGTGGGGTCATCGTTATACCAAATCATTCTGTGCTTTTTTTTTTTTTACATGCTTAATGTTCAAATATGCGCTGCAAATCTTATTCTCCTCCATCATTGCTTAAACTAGTTGATCTCATTTGAATTTCATTTCTGAAACATGACATAGTTGCTATGCAGGATAAGATGTGTGTCTCCCTGGCCAAAGACTTGTATCAGGAAACTGAATTCCGCCATTGTTCTCAGCAGCAGATACAGCTTCTAGATTTAGGAGGCTCATTTGTCTGACATTATTAAATAATCGTAATGGTTACAGACTGGATAATGGGTGCGTGTCTGCGCTGATTTGATGTGCTGCACATGGAACACTACAGGCGAATGGGGAACATGTTTTTTTTGAGGAAAATCTTGATAGATTTGTAGTGTTTCATTCCATGTCCTCAGAAAGCATTGCTGTGATGGATACGATTTTGTACCACGAAAATAAAGCCTGCATTGTTCAGGCTTTGGATTCTGGCAGCTAATTTTTCCTCACTTTATTACCTAGTCATTACGGTTATTCCCCAGATAATGGCTGTGTGTCTGTGCTGATTCAATATAAAAATGTCATAGTACAATGAGGCTACATTTTAGTGGAAAGCCTGGTTCTGAAGGTTCTCTGAAACATTGTTCAGGTTTTGGATTTAGGAAGCTAATTTCTTTCACTATATCAGCTAATCATTACGGTTACCTCAGATAATGGCTACATTTAAGTGCTGATTCAATATGAAACCTTACGGCACAAAAATAACCACATTTTGCTGGAAGATCATGTTGGATTTGTGGCGGTTTTTCTTCATGTTCTCAGAAAGTGTGCCTGCAAAGTTTGTTTGAAACAGGAAACAGCTCATTTTTTATGCAGGTTAAAACTTTGTGCGGTGAAGTTTGGATTTTGGGAGCTAATTTCTCTCACTTTATTAGCTAATCATCATGGTTACGCCCCAGATAATGGCTACGTTTGTGCTAATTTGAAATCAAATATATTTTATATAGTAACAGCTGTATTTTGGTTGGAGATCTTTCTAGATCTGTAGCATCTCTCTCTTTTGGATTTCTGCATCCCAGAAAATGGCTGTCAGTGTTGAATAGTAAGGACCATAATTTGATAGAAGATCTTTGCAGATCTTTAGTGTGCCATCTTGTTGTCCTCAGAGCTGTGTGTGTGTGTGTGTGTGTGTGTGTGTGTGTGTGTGTGTGTGTGTGTGCGTGCGCGCATCGCTGGGTTACACACTGCTGTTATTATCTTGCTGCTCTTGGTTCTGAGGGAAAATCCAGTGGCTCATACTTTGCTATAATTGTATTGGTGTGTAGGATGAGTGCAAATTTGTGTTCTGGAGTAGAGACAAAATGGCAAAGTCTTTCAGAATGCTTTGTGTGTATGTCGTGTGTGTGTGTGTGTGTGTGTGTGTGTGTGTATGTCGTGTGTGTGTGTGTGTGTGTGTGAAAGAGAGAGAGTTAAAGTGTGTCAAGGGAATTGTTTGTTTTAGACAGGGCAACTGTTAGGCTTTTAACATATGCACACTCACAGATGTTGGTACTCTGTGTGTGTGTATATGTGTGTGTGTGTGTGTGTGTGTGAGAGAGAGAGAGAGAGAGAGAGAGAATGAAGACTGCTGAAGGAGCTTGACATTAGATACAGTGGTCCTGATGATCTCCCACCCTGCACTTCAGCCAATTCCAGAAGCACCCTGCTGCTTCCTCATTCATGACCACTTGCTGATCTCGGATCAGTTTCCACAACCTCGGCACGTCCTAAATCATTCAGTGCTCGTAACCAACCTGATCTGGGGTCAGTTCTCTGAGCTGTGTGATGCTTCCTTTCAGATGCATTCCTGTGCTATGGAAACGTGACACTCTGGGAGGGAATATTTGGCATACTCGCCGCACGGCTTGTTTGTGTTTGGTTACTTAACACTGAGGATAAAAAAGCAGCGATTACGCATTAGTTCAGGTCGACTGGGGATTATTCGTTCCGGTTAGCCTCGGGTTACCTAACGAAGAATGATGGCATTGATTCGTGCTGCGTACGTCTCGCTGTAATACACTCTGTAATACACGGCTCGCTCTCAGATAAGTGCGTCTGCTTGATAACGGAGTGTATCGTGTGTTGGTTTCTCTGTGTACATACAGAATGTCTTTAATAACAAAATATGCATAAATTTCACAAAAGGACAGAGTTTTCTGAGTGAACAAGGGTAGAGCTTTTGCCTGAACAAGTTAATTCCTGTTCTCGCTTATGTTATAGCAGCTATAAACAGTCGTTCCCTCACTAGCGTCTCTTTTTTTTAAAAATCTTTCTTGAAGTTAATAAGACAAAAACACAGCTTGTTACCGAGAAACCGCAATGAAGTGTAAACCCCTCTGTCCTGAAGATATCGGAAAACTATCTCGTTGCAAAAAAAAAAAAAAATTCACCAACATGTTTTTTTACACCTGATTTGCAGCTGCTGTTATAGAAAATTCATCAACACCTTCTGACCAATCAGAATGCAGAATTCAGCACTGCTGTGGTTTTATAGTGTAATAATATAATTATAGCAATAAAAATATAATAACTTCCTCCTGGTTCAACCATCTGAAACTTAACTATCGCGTGTGTGTGTGTATGTGTGTGTGTGTGTGTGTGTGTGAGACAGTCATTGACTCGTGGGAGTGAGCTCTCCCAGAGCTTCCTCATTTCTCCTGATCTGAGAACAGCTAAAGGGGTCAGGATGCGCAGTTATTCTTATATTAATCCAGCATTGACCAGAGTCTTGGTGAGTTTAGCTAAAAGGAATGTGGGGTAGTGTTTTTGCCCTCAGGGTGATTTTTCAGAAACTGTATTTTTTTTTTTTTTTTTTTTTAAGTGTTTGAGGTTTACGTTTTCCCTGAGGCATGGCCAGTTGAACTGAACATAGACCTCTCTCTCTCTCTCTCTCTCTCTCTCTCTCTCTCTCTCTCTGTGTGTGTGTGTGGTTGATTTGATAAAAACAGGTTGGTACACACCACACACACCAGTTAAATTGCTCCCTCTTCACCACACA
>CM074931.1:22521710-22537680 GCA_037576815.1 Pangasius larnaudii
TTCTAATATTTTTTTTTTTATATATATATATATATATATATATATATATATATATATATATATATATATATATATATATATAAAATTAATAAAAACTCCTGCCTCTCTTCCTTTACGTGCTTTACTTTTCCCAGTGGTACAAATAATGTTTATTATCATAAATCATAAATATTATAAATTATATTAATTTTCATATAAACTATTTATAAATTGTTATGAATTATTATATGGTATATATGTAGGCTCACTTTCTATTTTTTTTTAATTTAAAAAAATATATTTATATAAATCCGTCATATTTTTCACTTCTTTTTTTGTCTGTGGCAAAAATATTAAAAATATTTATTATAAATTGATTCTAAAGAATTATTACATTCTGCTGTATATACATACATTAGTGTCATTCTTTTCCTTTACTTTTCCTTCTTTATTTTACATTATAAATATTGATTATAAATTATAAACACTGTTATAAATAGATTATTAGACATTATGCATTATTACATGGTGTATAATACTGTAGACTGTCGCTCTCTTTCTTCTCTTTCTCTTTCTCTCTTTCTACATTTTTAATTAATTTATTTATTTTTTGGTTGGTTGCGGTCGTTGGCCCGCGACAGCTTTAAGTCAGATTAAAGTTCTGTGTCTCTCTCTGTTGATATAAAATCGTTAATCTCTCTCTCTCTCTCTCTCTCTCTCTCTCTCTCTCTCTCTCTCTCACTCCTTGTCCCTCGTTCTTTTTCTCCATCAGGTGTTCTTAAAGACTATCTGCGTGAGCTGCCTCATCCTCTCATCTCTAAGCCTCTGTACGAGGTGGTGCTAGACGCCATGTCCAAGCGGCCGCTGATCATCGGAAACGGCGGCTGTGAGAACGACCCGACCGACTCGGAGCACGCCGCGGGTTTGCTCCAGACGCTGCCTGAGGTTGAGAAGGTACTAGAAACTTCCAGAAGATTTCATTATTCAAAGTTTTGCTGTATAAACCATTAAACTGCATCAGGCTTCGTTCCAGTACTGCTGTATCAGTGTTCCCTCACTTTCTCGTCTCTATCCATCACTCTGTCCATCACGTTATCTGCTCAAGTTATCTTATTTGTCAGATAAGAACTTGGAGGTCTGAGGGAGCAAGTCAAAACTTGTAGACTTCAAGAGCAGAATCTAGTCAGAAAACATTTCAGTCTGGTGCAGCTTCCAAAAAAAAAAAAAAAAACAGCTGTATGTAAACTCTTAGAACATTTAAAGCCGTTATGAGTTCAGCTTTTCCTTAAAGATTCTATACAGAACCCTATAATACAGTTTCTCCATCACAGCAGGTTTCAAATATAACTTTTTAGGAAGCTAAGGACCTTTAATCATCCAGTGAATCATTAAAGGACTCTTGAAGAACCATTTTTTTCCGTAAGACTGTACCAAGTACTTAGATTCAGGTATTAAGAAGGAAATAATTATCAAAACTTTGGACTTTGTACAACACAAGAATCCTTAATTATCCAATGAACCATTAAAGAACCCTTAAAGTTCCCAGACAGTTTAGCTATCTTCCACAGGTTCTCAGGTTCTTCTTCTATTATGAAGAAAAGAATGGGGTTTGTACCACACACCTACCCAGTTAATACACACCCACTTCGGAAAAAGGGTTCTTCAAGGGTTCTTTTGTGATACGAACTTCAAATTGCTGGTTATTATTTTCTTCTTAATGCCTAGAACATGTCAGGTATTTCAAAATTTGCTAAAATGTCTTGGTGCTTGGTAGAAAAAGAGTTCATTAATGGTTCATTCATTCTAAAAGAGTTCTACCTGGAATCATTTTGTTGTAGTGATCTACAAAGAACTTTTAAAGGTTCTTCAGAAAGACAACTGAAGATGCCTTAAAGGTTCTACAGCTAATTTATTCCACCAAGCTAGTTAGCGGTCTGTTAAGTATGATTGTTGATTAGCAAACCAACTACAAAAGCTTTGAGGCTCACGCTCATGTCTTTGCTTCTTATAGATGACTCTGAGGAAACTTCTGGACCACCTGAAGCGCGTCGCGTCGCATCACGAGTTGAACAAGATGACGTGTCAGAACCTGGCCGTGTGTTTCGGACCTGTGCTGCTCAGTCAGAGACAGGACGCTTCGGGTCTCGCTAACCGAGTGTTCATGGACTCGGAGGAGCTAGCCAGCGCTCTGCACTTTAAAAAGCACATCGAGGTTCTGCATTATCTGCTGCAGCTGTGGCCAGGTGAGAACACACACACACACACACACACACACACTCGAGGTATATACATGAACAGGAAACCTGAAATGATGTACTGGTTTAGATGATGGTGCACAAACTTCACGCACAAAAATTTAAAATTAGTAAAATTGTGTACACTTAAATTTCTGGATGCCGATTGGTCAGAAGGTGTTGATTAATTTTCTGTAACAGCAGCTGCTTGTTCTAATACCTTATCGTTTCTATAGTAACAGCTTTAACATCATTGACATGGTAAAGTTTACTGTAAGGAGGTGTTTATTCGATGTTTGTGGAAGGAGTCTCCAGTGTCAGAGCTTTGTAAAAGTTCAACTTTGCGGTTTCTCGGTAACACGTTACTTTTTTTTTTCGTATAAACTTTACTGAAGAGAAGAAACAGAGGCTGCAACATTAAATGTAACTGTAAGCGGATAAACTATGATGTGTCATTTTTAATAAATGAAAAAAAATTATTAATTGTTGCAAATTGCTGTGGTACAAGAGGAATAAAACATGGTTAACCTTAACAGTAACTCCTGTAACGGCACGACACTGAGCGTTTTATTCCTTATAAAAAAACAGAACACTGAAATATCGCGGCTCGAGTTTCATCTCTGTGGCTCGAAGCCTCTTTGATACGCCCTCGGTTCCTCGGGTTCCTAAACATAGTGCAAACAGATCTGCTTCCATATGGGAGATCAAACAGTCGTGCTAACCTTCTCCATCGGCATGTAGGCGAGAGAGAGAGAGGGAGAGAGGGAATTGTAAAGTAAACCAAAGCCCTGGAGGTCTGAGACCACGCGAGGAATCCCGTCCCGAGGGCAGCGTTTATCCTGAAGAGCTGCGGAGAGAAACATCTGCGTGCCCTTCGGGATCGCTGCTAATCTGTGACTGATACTTTGGAGAAAGGGAGAGATGACAAAGCCTGTCAGCGTAGCGATGCATTCCGGGTGTGAAGCTAAATCGGTTTAGGTTTTCCGACATCATGGTAGAAAAATTCCCAGAATGCGATCTTTTTGATTAAAGGGATACTTCGTCAGTGTAACGCTAGCAAGCGACAATTCTCCCGTTTTGCTTCTAGTTTGCGGCTTGAACACGTGCTGTACGATTTATATTATTTATATTTCTATTTTTTTTAAAAATGTATTTAAACTCGGCTTTGTGATAGCTTCATTGTCCTGTCAGATTAGGCTAGCAGTACAAGCTAACTACTAACTAGCTCTACTAGCTGCGTAGTCTCACCAGAAGCACCAGCGATCTCTGGTACTTCCTTCCAAGCTTTACTGGAACTAAAGTCCTGAGTGGCGAACCAAAGAAATGTCGGACCAAAGGAATCAGTCGAGCCAGTCGTTTGGATTTGTCCTACTTAATTCGCTTAGCATGAAGAAGATCTCAATTCAAATGTCGATCGCTAGTGTGAACACAGGCTAGCTATCGCGTCACTTCTTAGCACGTGTTCTTTATAGATCTTTCTTATATTAGTCTTGAGAATCTCTCATCCTGCACTGCGAATGTAACAAAGCTAGCTATGTTTAGCTAGTAATGTATAGCTATAGATCATCTGTGTTTAACATCAGGTTTAGCTGAGTGTGTTGATTTAGGTTTCGCTAACGAGCGGCTAGCTGCTAGCTGTCTGTGAGCTGTGGTATTAGTTAGCCATTGAATAGGCTACCACAGCACTTCATTTCTGAAGTAAAATATGATTTAAAATATGCATACACACATAAAAAAACATGTCTGCCAATTTTTCCTCAATGATTGTTACTTGTTAGCATGAATTCTGAAAAGAAAAGCTCTCCTCTTAAATGCTAGTACGTGGAAGTTAGCCGTGTCACTAGCATGTCTGTGTTTAGCGTCTCTCCTCTCTTTATTTTATTTTTATAAACAGTGTGTAGCTTTAGCATCTATGCATCCAATCCTATCATGATTTAGCAGTGAGTGTTGATATGGGTAGCAAGAGTGCTGTTTTGCTAACGGCTAAGCTTTCTGTGAGCTATGTTATTAGCGATATCGCTAGGTTATAATATTTGCTATTCTTTCTGAGGTAAAAACCTACACACATGGTCCAACTGCTAGTTAAACCGAGTAACGTTAACTGCCTGTGAATTAGCGAGCTACTGAATAAACTATGTTAGCGCAAAGTTGTGGTGATGTAATATCGACTTCAAAATAAATAAATAAATAAATAACATTTTGTACATTTTCTCAACAAGCGTTAGAGCTCAAATAGGAACAGCTAAGCGCAGTTAGCTTCAGCTTTCGGCTACGTTCTCGCTTCTCACTTTAGCTCCGTTTAAGCTTTAGTTTTAATCTCTTTTCTGTTCTGCTCTCTATGAAAAATTGTCTTGCGTGTTGCTAAAGGCGCTATATAAAGTTACCGTCCCTTGGCTCTACTTCCAGCAGGGAAAAATGCAATAAGCTCGCTCTATAATTACACACATTCCTGACCTAACCTTTAGCCCTGCGCTTAGCCGCTTCACCCTGAGACGCTCGCGCCTTACTGAAATCCTCCTCCCAGAGGGCGCGTTACCACAGAAACACACACTGGGGTTGTTGGGAGGTGGTGAAACAGCCTTAGCTATGGGTTAGGTGTGTAATTTAGTAGGTTTGTAGGCTAAAGAGGAAGTGGACAGTCTGGGTTTGTGTAGCACAAAATGGACGACAGTGAAGGAAGAAAAAAAAACAACAACTGTGGGAGAGGCCAGAGTGTGGGTGTGAGGGTATTTTTAGCCTGTCAGGGCCACAGCCGTGTTTTTTTTTTTTTTTTTTGTGTGTGTGTGTGTGTGTGTGTGTGTGTGTGTTTAGTTTATACTATAACCCTGGATTGACCTTCTAAACCAACAGAGCGTACAAAGTCTCCTTGTGTTTGGACTAGAAAACCTACAAAAGATATTCAATGCTAATATGACTAGCAGTGAATTTTTATTTTTTTAATCCTTACCCTTTAAAATCATCTAAAAATCCTTAAATAAAATCCTTATTTTACTTTGCTAGCATATTTTCTGCCAAACAGATTCAGGGATTCGCTTCTTCAAAGCACCAAATTCACAGCATTTTGCTGCCAGCTACTGTGCTAACTGTGAAGGAGTAACGCTAATGCTAATATTGTGGTACTTCTTTGCTAATAATTTGTTAATCTTACAACAGTCATAGTGTAGGATAAAGCAAAATCTAACTTTAGGTAACTTTAGCTATCAAGATGGTGTTTTTTTTTTAAATTTTTTTAAAAAAATATCACTAACATATTGAAAATATATTGTAAAGTAGCATGCTAAAGTGGTCAGACAGTAAATTTACCTCAGGATAAAGCAAAAAAAATCTAAAGCTAAATGCTGGAAAATCTCTAAAAATCCTTATTTTATGATGCTAGAAAATCTATCACTTTTAACATCTGGAAGCTAATTCTGCTAATTTTTTTTCCTGCTGTTTTTTTGTCCTGTTTTCCTGCGTCCTTTCCCATAAATTAACACATTCATGCTGTTTCGTTTGTTTCTGTTTTGTGTTCTCGTTTGTTAGCAGTGAATCGTAGCCGTTTTAACATATTCATGCTATTTGTTTTTGTGTGTTTTGTGTCATCGGCTTCCCGTGTAGGCAGCAGCTAAAGTGAGCGGAGAGGTTAGCTCGGCCTAGCGAGCTGAGCCAGGCAGGTAACATGAAGGGAAATGGTTTGGACTGGTGTGGTTTGAGCTTTTTCTTTAGCATAGGGAAGGTGGAAGAACATCCGTATCCTGTGGCTGATGTAGCATTTAACGCTAGCTCAGTATCAGAAATTATGATTTTTTTATTTTTTTTTTACCTCAGACTTTTCACCTCACAGAGGCTTCAGAAAATAAAAATATAATAACAATATTTATCAGAACGTATTTTATTTCTTAGCTAGCTTGTTTTTAAGAAAATTAGCATTAGCTGCTTTGGATAATAACTGAAATTTTTATGTTTTCTGTGAGGAGCTTGCTTGTTTGAAAAAGTGTTTACGTTGTGTGTTTCTAATGCATGTGTTAAACCCCAAATTATTTTCAGCTCACTCCTGTACTAGCATGCTGTACTATTGCCTGTTAGCAAATCCTCTTTTGCTAATTAGTGTTTTTTGCACTAAATCTCCTTCCCTTCCTCTCTTCCGTGTCGTTGTTGTTTCAGTTGTGGATGTCCAGAGCAAACCCTCGTCTCCTGCCCTGGACCCGCCCGCCCCGGTGAGGAGAAGAAAAGAGCGCCCTCAGGTGTTAAACCTGAGCGACGCTGAGCTAGCGGGAGTTCTGCGTCCCCGTCCTGGGCGCCTGGACAGTCCAAGCAACCGCTACGCCGGAGACTGGAGCGACTGCAAGGAGACGTACCTCCATCAGACGTGTGCCGAGGAGGAAGAGGAAGCGGACTACGCCGACGTGCCGAGCGAAGAGGAGAAGGACCAGGGCAAGGACAAAGAACGAAGGGAGGAGGATGATGAAGTGCTAGAGAGTGGAAAAGACGTACAAATGGAAGTGGAGAAGGAGCAAAAGAGTGACGTTCAGGAAGACGTTAATGTTGGAGAAAAACAAAAAATCGAGGACACACCATTGCTAATGTCGTATGATCGGATGCTAGTGGAGCGAGAAGAGCACCGAGCCAAAGAGCACACATATCAGGCGTTCATGAAGATCCAGGAGATCAGCCCTGTCCTGAGCAACAGGGTGAACCTGCGAGATCTTCAGGAGAGCATCGACGCTCTCATCGGCAACCTGGAACGAGAGCTGAACAAGAACAAGCTCAACGTCGGGTACTAAACTGCTAAACACTTTACGTCAGGTTTTGGCTTTTGGTGTTTCATCTCCATGATGAAACTTCATGATTCTGGTCTCTCAAACAAACATCGCACTTCTCACACACAATTCACACACACTTACGGACTTACTGACATTCCTTATGTTTAAAATATCTGACTTTCGAGGCCTCAGAGGTTTCTTCTCGGGTTCCTCGTCATCTGGTTTGGTTTGTTACATTTGTTAATCGTCTCCGCTGTCGTTGTTTTCTTCTTATTAGAAGAAGCCATCGAGCCCTGAGGGGTGAACCAGGTGCCTTAATTGTGTAAAGGTGGTACTTAAGGCTGTGGAGAACAGTGTTTTTTTAAAAAATAATTATTATATCTATCGTGGTACAGAAAAATAATGTAAACCAATGCACTTACAAAGCCAGCTTTGAGAGGTGGGGGCAGGGATTCAGGTCACCGATATACAGTTAGATGAGTCGATCCTTACGCTAAACCAGAAACACCCTGAAAATACCAAAACCATCCAAAACACTTGTAAATAAACTACATACAACCCAAAAGCTACCTACTTCCAGTAGAAACCCCTAAATTCCTGAAATACTTAAACCCGAAAGGATTTAACCTACCGGTCCATAGGATTTGTAAAATCCGTAAACAGTAAAAACCCCAAAATCCAGAAATCAAAACACTTTTAAAGACTTAAGCCTTACGCCCTGAAATCCCAAAATCTCTGAACCAAATCCACCTCAAATCCCAAAACATCCTAAAACACCTTCAGGTTCCCCACCACAGTACGAGACTTAAATTAAACTGTGATCAGCCAATCACAAACGTACCTTCTACTATAAATGTAAAATAAAATATTGGTTTTAACTTCTCAATTTATTCGCTCAACCACACTTACTCAGCTTGCTAGCTACGGAAACGCAAGCCTGTGCTTGGCGAGCTTGGCGAACGTTAGCCATATGTCTCCAGAAGTAGCTATAGAACGTACATATTGGAGTTCTCTCGAGCTAATAAACATGTGATTAAACAATATGCATGCTAATATACAAATTAGCTAATGTTAGATTAACGGTTGTTGTGTAAATAAAACCAGGTTTCGAGTTCTCTGGGAAGCTGGCTAATATTAGCGAAAGTATTGTGATGATGTCATCAGTACATTCGCCCCGAATATCATCTTAATTGTTATTCCGTAGATTGCTTTAAATTTAATAATGGAAGCGTGTCAAAATTACATGGAAAATAAATGCTATTTTTGCTAATGTTATTTAAAAGCAGCATGTAGAACCTATTAGAGAATAATCGAACCGTAACTGAAGCCTGTTTTTTTTCTCCACTCTGCTAATTATTTTTGAATCCTACGCCACGTTGGGGAAATAAACACAGCTGGTCGTGTGTTTGCTAACGACAGGTACGCGTGGAACACGTTTTCTCCACAGTCCAGGGAAACAGTTGTCAGTATTTATCAGATAAAAGTGTAAATATAATCGGAGTACGCTGTATTTTTTTTTGACAGCGTACGTTTCAGTGTGTGTATTTAAATGTTTCTCAGCTGCCTTGTAGCATTCGGGCTTAAAAATAATAAATGTATAAATAAGGTGATTTTTTTTTCCTTATTTGCGCGTGCAGGACGAATCGAAGTGACTTAAGTGGTAAGTTACGAAGAAGAAGAAAAAGAAGAAGTGTGAGGTTTTGCGCACGCACTAGTTTCTTGAACGCTGCATGGTCAAAAGCTTTACAGTCCTGAATACGCGTCTGCTTCATTCATCTGTATTTATGTGTGTAAATAGAGATTATTTTAATGACGCTCACAAGGTTGGTTGGTTTGTTTGTTTGTTTGTTTGTTTGTTTTCTGTTTGGCAGCTGCTCACACAGTTGTGAATTCATCTTTGTGAACTTCATTTATTGACGCTAATATGAAAACGGACGGTGTGTAATCGTGCGTTAAACCTGTTTAAAAGAAGTTTGAGAATCTCATGTCGTCCTCAGTACAAGGTCACAGCAGAAAGGTCAATGTTCATGTTATTAACGTTTCTGAGGTTGCTTTCACGTCCGTCTGAAGAGTCTGAATGGGAGCGAAGTGGATTTTAGGAATCCCGGGTCAGTTGATTTGCTCAAACACATAAGACAACATGCTAGTGTGAACGCAGGCTAATTTAGCTCAGTTAAAACCGTTTTTTTTTTTTTTTTTGTACTGCAATGTGAACCCGATCTCTTTTTTCTCATTCCTGAAAAACTGTGACCTGGAAACTAATGTTTGTATTGTGGCATTTATTTTGCCGGCAAAAGTCAAAACGCAAAGGCGGATTTCCTTTTCTCTATTTGCGCACTCGAATTTAACACGTTTTCTCGAATTCTCATCTTTCGCCAGTAAAATAACACTGTACCGTTTTGTTGTTTATCGTGTGAGACGGCTTAAAGCGCTGATCTGTGATCAGACTTTTATATAGAGTTCTGTCCTCTATTATACAGAGGATGAATTTAGAACTGATCCTGGGTCAGGTATTAAGGATTCACTCATACACATGGGGAAAAAAAGGTACTGGATTTAATGTACAGTGTGAGCTGCTCGTTTTATTGTGAAAACATTCCTTAATTTGTCTCGATTTCACCTTGGAAAAATTGTACGAATGCCTGTTTTGTGTTTTTTTTTTTTTTTTTTGGTTGTTTGTTTGTTTGTTTCAATTCATTGGACAGCCCTAATATGATGAATCTGTCACTAAATCAGATATACTTTGTACTGATATTGAAAAAATATATGGTCATAATAAAGTATATATATTTCATATCTGAGTCCAGACTTATTAATGTTTATTTTTATACATTTGTTTTGTGGTCGCAGTATAAGGCGACTTTTACGGAGACTTTTTTGGGCTCTTGCCATTGATTTCAGTGAGAACGTGTTGACAGTGAAACGTGTTACGTGGCCATACGTTAGCAAGTAGGACACAGTCTGAGGCGGGGCTTCCGTCATTTACTCTGATGTGAAGGAAGATGATGTAGTAATGCTTTGCGCTAGTCAGCTTGCATCCAGATCTGTATAAATCAGCACTACAAATCTATAACCCTAGCTCACAATGAGCCTCAGCACACTCAGTAGTGTGCCAAATTATACCTCAAAAGATTTATATTTCACCTAAACCTAATCTTTGCGCATTTTCTGAGGGATGCCTAAAAAGTCCTTGAAGCTTTTGTAGTTGGAAAACTGGCCAATGGAATGGGAAATATGAATCACTCGCTGTCTAGGGTGGGGGCTGATAACAGGAAGACATGTGGGTGAAAATGAGGACAGTGGCACAAATGATCTTTTATGAGATATACTGCAGAAAATATTTTCTACAATATCTCACCAGTATTGCTTCAGACCAGCCCAGGCCAAAACAACAAACACTAACTGTGCAAAAAGGAAGCTGACTTACCTATACAAAAAAACCATGATAAACAAATGATATTTGGCTTCCCTTTTCTCCCTGACTAACTAAAAACAGACAAAATGCCCATATCCAACAGAAATGGCAGTCAAACCCTACAACCAGTGACTTGGTAACATACAAATATTTACACAATAGGAAATATATATCCATAATCAAAACCAAAATGCACAAACAAACTTGGGGTCATAGACCACAATCAATCAATCAATCAATCAATCAATCAATCACAAACAACTAGCAGCACAAAACAGTGCCACAAGTGAACACAAAAGCTGAGGAGTTGAACCTGTTGACTCCTTAAGTACCTGAGGACAGATGACGCAGAGTAACGAGCCACAGGGAAAGCTGTAAGTGTTGGTCTGGATTGGACCAGGAATGGACTGCACCTGGAAAACCTGAAATGGACTAAACAGCACACACACACACACACACACACACACACACACACACACACACACACACACACACACACACACACACACACACAGAATAAACACACAAAGGAACACACAAAGGAACACAGATAGAACACCGTTCTCACCAGTAACAACCTGAGCCATGGTTCACTTTGTAAGACCAATGTTTATTACATTTCATAACTTTCTCTTCTCTCTTTTACTTTCTTATCTTACCGTACAATGTTTACCTTATTAATATTATTTTTATTTCTTATATTTTACTGTTATTACTAAGCACCAGTACAGTGAGACAAATTCCTTGTACATGTAAACCCATGGTACTTGGCAATAAAGGTGATTCTGTACTGATTCTGATTTATTTGGTGAGTGGAGCAAATCGAACAAACTATAGAACAAACTATTTGATCTAACAAACAAAGTAGATGGGAAAGCGTCCTAAGATGAAGTTGGGCCACTGAGCAGTTGCCTTGGGACACCAACTGAAGTAGGACCAATAAACTGGAGTTGAGGTCAAAGTTGTATCTTTCAGCTAGGGTCACTAAGCTGAAGTTGTGCTGTGCCATTGACCTCCAAACTGAAGCTGAGCCTTTATTTAGAGCCTAAAAGCCTCCATCTGAAGTGAAACCTTTATCTAAAACCAATAAACTGAGATTGAGGTCTTTTCTGGGGACACCAAGTTGAAGTTCTTTTCTTGGGTCACTAGGGTCAGTACCCTTGCCTTAGACCACCAAGGTCTTGTTGAGATCTTGTTCCTGAGCATGTGAACAAGATCTCAACAAGATATTGGTGGTCTAATGAACTGAAGTTCCATTCAGTTTGGAGGATCCAGATGAGAAGTTCTGCCATTAATTCAGACCACCAACTAAAGACAAACCCTTACTTTGTACCAAAACTTAAGGTCTTTAAGGACATTAAATTAGAATCTTTCCTTAGGGTCACTAGGTTCTTGTGCCTTTGTCAAGGGCCTGTAGTTTAAGTTTCATTGCTTTGGACCACCAAACTGAAGTTGAGATCTTGTTCAGCTGAATTTGCACCCTTGCTTAAGGTCAATAAGCTGCACCATTTTCTAGGGCCAATAAGGAAACCTTGTGCTTTGTTCACCACCAAATGAAGATGAAACAGGACTTTAGGGCCACCAAGTTGAAGTCGCAGCTTTCCTTAGGGTCACTAAGATGAAGTGTAAGGTAAGTGCCTTTGCCTTGGACCAATGAAACTGAGGTAGACATCTTGTTCAGGACCACTAAATGGAAGTTATTATTATCTGGGGCCAAAAACACTGTGCCTTTGTCCAGGGCCACCAGCTCAAGTTGGGCCTTTATCTAGACCAGCTTAAGTAAAGTTGTTCAAAGTCATGACTTTAATGTGGTACCTTTGTGTTTGCTGGAGGCTGCTAAGCTAAAGAGTCAATAAGCTGGGGTTGTATTACCTAAGCCCTGTTTTCCAAAAAAAAAAAAAAACAACTGATAATGCCTTAAAAAGGAGGAAACCTAGGTCTCAGTGGCCCTGAACTTTATAGTTAAAGGGACTGTTTCTGTGAATGTCTGTTTGGGAATCCCCTGGGAAGTAACAAGGATGATTTGGGACATTCCCTCTCTTTTAATCTCATCATGTGTACCTGCGATTTTGAATAAAAAAAAAAGGTCGAAAGAAGATTCTTGATTAAAGGAGTGATGTGGCAAGATGATCATTATTTTCCTCACAAACTTCCTGCCTGCTTTACAGCCGAGTTCTTCACCACTGTAGGAAGAAAGATCCTCTTATTTCCTCTCTCACCATGTGGTGTGAAATTAAAGGTGGGCAAAAATAAGTGGTGATGAAGGAATAATGTTCTGTATGAGCCTCTGCAGCCGTAACAACAGCCAAAGACTGAACGCTGAAGTGTGTTTTCTCAGACAGGCCTGATATCCGATACCAGACTGTCTGCCAGCGTGAACTTTTGCCCCTTTCTTCTTTCAGAATGCGTAAACAATCTCTGGCTCTCTCAATGTGTCTGCTCGTAGCCCACCTGAAACACGGCGTCCCCCCACAGCTTCATCCACAAACACAAAGATGAAGTGAGTGTGGAGTCGAGAGAAAGTGAGGGAGTGAGGATGGAGTCGATAATTGACTCGAGAGGGGAAAAAGGCCAAGTGTTAAATACCCGAAATGTTGAATAGTACACAAAATAGGACACTAATCAGTATCGTAGTATGCCTTTTACGACATGGCCAATGGGTAAAGTGACCAGGACAAAAGAGATATACAATTTGGATCTTATCTAAGACATACCATAAATACCCTAAAACTTAAAACTTAAGTAGAAAAATGTAGAGAGAAGAGGGATGTGTATTGACTATACAGTATACATTATATGTAAGGAATAAGACAGTGACAAGCTGATTATTTTCCTATAGTAGTGTTTTATTCTCCTATACCACAGCAATTTTACGATTTTAGATTTGTTAAAGAACGGCAAGTCATGCTTTTTATCCATTTACGCTTATTTAATGTCCGTGAAACAAGTTAGTTCCTGTTTCCGCTTACGTTATAGCAGCTATAAACCAGCCGCTCTATTTTCTCTCTCTTGAAGTTAATAAGACAAAATAAATCTCAGCTTGTCTTTTTTTGGTTAGCGAGAAACCACAAAGACGTGTAAACTCTTCTGTCCTGAAGATGTCGGAAAACTTACAGCTTTACCTCTGAGTGTTACAAAGCACTGACACTGGAGACTCCTTCCATAAATGTTACATAAACGTCACTGGACTCAGGTAGGAGGCGTGGCTTCAATCCTTCAGAGGTGAGTGAGATGATTTGAGCACGCAGTTTGCACAATGCTAACCTCACTTCCTTTACAGTAGACTAGCCATGTTAGCAAACCTAAGACACCAGACATGTCTTGGCTGAATGAATACAGTTGTATGTGTACACTGTGTACATTTTTATTTAGGTTAGAGTATTCCTTTAATGCCTAACACACTCAGTACACTTCTCTGTGTGTAAAGAGTTAAACACACTGCTTTGGGTTCATAACAGTGAAGAATAATAGAATCTTGTTTAAGAGATATTTTTTTCTTTGAAAACTGATATTAGTAGTGAACACACACTTCTGCACTCTACTGTAAAAGTGTGTGTGTGTGTGTGTGTGTGTGTGTGTGGACATTCCCCTGACGCAGTGCCCTTCACAGTGTTTAATCTGGGTTTATTAGTATCGGGAGATGAGGCGGCCGTTTGATGTCTCTCTCCTCGTCTCTCTTTCTTCTCGCTCTGTCTGAGAGATGTTTGGCAGCTCATCTGAAAACCGCCGCTCGTCAGAGAGTGCTCGATGACAGACAGCACACACACACACACACACACACACACACATACACACACACACACACACACACACCTCAGTGGCCTGGAGAATCATGTAAATACTGTATGAGCTTCGGTGAGGGAGAGAGTGAAGAAAGAGTGAAGAGAGGTAGAAAGAGTGAAAGTGGGAGGGAGAAAGAAAGAAAGAAAGAAAGAAAGAAAGAAAGGAAGGAAGAAAGAACAAATGAAGGAAAGAAGACTAGGATGCTAGAGTAGAAAGAAAGAGGGATAGAAAGAGATTAAAGTAGGAGACAGGGAAAATTAGAGAGACATAGGATTGAAAAAGGCACACAGAGAGAAAATGTATAAAGTTAGAGAGAAACAAAAGAATTACCTCATACAGAGAAAGAGACAGAGAGAAAATAGAGAGGTGAAGAGAGAGACAGTGAGAGAGCAAGAGTGTGTGAGAGAGACAAGAGAAAGACAGACAGTGTAAGACAAAGACAGTGTATATGAGAGAGAGTGAGAGAGAGACGGTGAGAGAGAGACTGTGTGAGAGAGACAGTGAGAGAGACAAGAGAGAGACAGTGTCAGAGAGAGTGTGTGTGTGAGAGAGAGACAGTGTCAGAGAAAGAGAGAGAGAGAGACAGTGTGAGAGAGAGAGACAGGGTGAGACAGAGACAGTGTATGAGAGAGAGAGAGAGAGAGAGAGAGAGACAGGGTGAGACAGAGACAGTGTATGAGAGAGAGAGAGAGAGAGAGACAGAGACAGTGTATGAGAGAGAGAGAGAGAGACAGAGACAGTGTATGAGAGAGAGAGAGAGAGACAGAGACAGTGTATGAGAGAGGGAGAGAGAGAGAGAGACAGAGACAGTGTATGAGAGAGAGAGAGAGAGAGACAGTGAGAGACAAATACAGTGTATGAGAGAGAGAGAGAGAGATGATGAGGGAGAGAGAGAGACGGAGAGAGTGAGAAAGAGAGACAGTTCAGAGAGAGACAGCAAAGCTGCTGATGCTTTTCATTTGTATTTCAGGCTCAGTGAATCTCATACACTTAACATGTTTACACTAGACCAGCCGTGTCCTTTGTCTGCATGTGTGTGTGTGTGTGTGTGTGTGTGTGTGTGTGTGTGTGTGTGTGTGTGTGTGTGTGTGTGCGCGCATGTGGTTACTTTATTCTTCCAGCGTTGTGTTCACTGTGTGCTTGATATATTCCCACTCCTCACACACACCTCAGAACATCAAACACTCTTTGAACATGCTGAGTAGGTGTGTGTGTGTGTGTCTGTGTGTGTGTGTGTGTGTGTGTGTGTGTGTGTGTGTGTGTTTACACACCTGTAGGAGGTGTGTATTCAGGCTGAGCCGTGTAATATCAGCTCCACACGCCTCCCCACACTCCACAGTATGATAACGATATCCTTGACAAATTGCTGTGCTGTAAGTGGAATAAAACACTCTGGGGACATGCTGTTATAGGAAAATAATCAACATCAGACTGGTAACAGTAACTCCACTTCATCACACCACCCAGAAGTTGATTAAGATTAAGATTAAGTTGTTACTATAGAAACAATAACATATTAGAAAGAGCACATTAATATAAAACTGTGATTTGCAGCTGCACTAATGTCCGAGCTGCTGTTATAGAAAATTAATCAACACCTTCTGACCAATCAGAATGCAGAATAATAGACACACTTTCAGATACATCAGAAACCCAGACAGCATCAGTTTATTAAAAAAATCATATTAATTAAAAACCAACAAAACATCTTACTGAACTACAGCAATAATGTAAATATATATGAATGTGTGTGTGTGTGTGTGTGTGTGTGTGTGTGTGTGTGTGTGTGTGTGTGTGTGTGTGTGTGAGTGTGTGTG
>CM074931.1:22552546-22567495 GCA_037576815.1 Pangasius larnaudii
TGTGTGTGTGTGTGTGTATGTCCACTATCCTATACCTTACGCATGACATCACAGGTTTTGTGCATCATACATAAGATTAGGGTGTGTGTGTGTGTGTGTGTGTGTGTGTGTGTGTGTGTGTGTGTGTGTGTGTGTGTGTGTATGTCCACTATCCTATACCTTACGCATGACATCACAGGTTTTGTGCATCATACATAAGATCAGGGTGTGTGTGTGTGTGTGTGTGTGTGTGTGTGTGTGTGTGTGTGTGCGTGTGCGTGTGCGTGTGCGTGTGTGTGTGTGTGTGTGTGCGTATGCACTATCCTATACCTTACGCATGACATCACAGGTTTTGTGCATCATACATAAGATCAGTGATGTTTCTCTCACACACTCCTCATTCAAACAGCAGCTAGTCAGAAGGTGTTGATTAGTTTTCTGGAACAGCAGCTCTGACAGCAGTGCAGCTGCAAATCGCAGGTTTCGGTCTGATATGTTACGGTTTCTATAGTAACAGCCCATTCACATAAAGGGATTTTTAAAAAATGATGTTTTCTGTAATTTTTTTGGAACAATTAAGCAAGGAAGGAGTCTCCAGTGTCAGCGCTTTGTAACGTTCACGAGTAAGACGTCTTTCTTAGTAAATGATAACTTCTAATCGTTGACGAGTTGCTGTGGTGTAAGAGGAATAAAGCACGTCAGGGCGTAAGGACAGTAACAGTAACTCGGCTTCGTCGCACCACCCCGGTGTTGATTAGTTTCCTGCAAGAGCACGACACGGAGGAGGCTGTACAGGAGGAGAAACCATGAGAGCTCTAGACAGCGGCATGAAACTCAGCTAAAGCCTCAGGATGTGCTGGTTCCTGTTTGGGCTTGTTTTTATTATTAAACCCTTTACCTGTTTCTGTTTCTGTCCCTGGTGCAGAGCTTTCTTTCTTTTCCTCTGATGATGAAGATAAATCATTCTTCTTCTCTAAAAATAAAAACAAACAAACAAAAGAACAGGATGTGAAACGCTCTGGGAGTGTGTGCAGAGGATCTGTTTAGTGCTAAACTAATCACACACTCTACACACTCTCACCTTTCCCTTTGCCTCTGCTCACAGGGCTTTTAGGTTTCTTTGCACTCATATCTGCTGAGACAGAACACACACACACACACACACACACACACACACACACACACACACACACACACACACACACTTTGACTGCCAGCAGAACTTCACAGAAGTGTTTACTCCTGAGTGCTGAAGCTCTTGGAGCGGTGCGGGAGGCAAAAACACGGACATGGCGACATCTAGTGGTCAAAGGTCTCATTACACACATTCACACCTCCACGTTCTGGCACTTTGGGTTTCGGACACAAACTAAGAAATTCACTTACAGACCAAAACACCACCAGTAGAGACGACGCGATGCCACTTCTTCTTGCCGATACTGATACTGAAACCTGGAGTATCAGACGATATCCATACACAACCCAGATTTAAAAAAAAAATCTAAACTACAAAGCTTTAAAATGATTTATTTTAAAATTTATTTCCTAAAAATGTACACCTGAAAACACAATGACACAAAATCACAGCTGTTTAATAATCATGTCAACTCTTTCACGCAAAAATCACTCACTAAATATAATAAATAAATAAATAAATAAATAAATAAATAAATAAGTTTATTAAATATAGCGCCTTTCTGCAAACTCAAGGTCACTTTACAATATGAAAATAGATAAACCTGACAGCAGACAAAGAACAAAAGGAAATAAACAAGAAATCCATGGCGTGAATCCATTATCCATGGAATAAACAGAGTAAAAAAGTATAAATAATGCAATAAAATCAATCCTAACAACAACAACAACAACAAAACTGTTCATATATAAACATTTCCAATTCCAATAAATAAATAAATAAATAAATTTCCCAAATCCAATTCCAATCTTTTCCATCTTTTCCGATTGAATTGTTTTCTCTGATATCTGATCCACTGTTTTTATTCTCTGGTATCGGCTCGGTTCTGATCCTGAGTATCAGATCAGTGGCATCTCTATAATAACTTTTTAAAAAAAATACCTTTCTGATGATTATTTAGATTAAACGTTTAATTATTTTTATTCATGCTAATTGTATCTGTTATCTATTGGACCTTATTCTCTGATTTTACTTCATTTAATCTACTTTACATTTCATTTTACTCTTTTCATGTTTTTATCCTAGTTTTATATATATATATATATATAGTCTTTATTTTATTAATTAATTCACTAAAGCACTTTGTTTAAAAATGTTCTTAATAACCAAATATCAGTTATTATTTAATTACTAGCATTAATGTGTCATTAAATTGGGTTGTATTGTATGTTTCCTAATCTAAATGATATCTAAATCTCTATAATATGAAAACACTAATAAATAATTTTTAAAAATAAGCATAGTTTAAATGCAGTGTTGCGAATCCACATTTTAACACATCTGTTATTTGTTGTCTTCAATAAATGAATGAATTAATCAATTAGTTAATCAAGTAATTAATTCATTCAGATGATGTACACGTGCTCTTACAGAAAAGTCACAGGAAATTATAATATTATAATGACATAAAATAACAAACGAGCAACTGAATGATGGCGCGTTAACCCTTTCATAGCTTCTGTGTTTTTAGATTTTTATTTCACGTTAAACATCAGTATCTATAGTCACTATTTTACACAGTGAGCTAAACGGATAAACTAGAAAACCTGACACTAAAATCTACATATAAAGCTCTGACTTTAATCATTTATTTAATATAAACGCGTAAAGAACATCGTGCAACATTGAGTAAGAAGTTAAAAGTGATATTTACCTCTTAAAAGTGCGTTTAAACGCTACACAAACATTGCTGTACACCTAATATGACTCGCGTTTCCGGCAACAACACGGTTGCTAAGGTTACAACGGCATTGTTTAAGGGGGGCGGGGCTGCTTCTTTGATTGACTCCGCCCGCGGAAGGTTTTTCATTTAGTCGCGCGCGCGCGTTGCATGTAGGTGTAGTGTTTATCTGTCAGCCGGTGAAGTCGAGCGACTAGTGACGGCGCTGATTCGTGATTTTGTTTTTTTTTATGAGATTGTTGTAGCGGAATTGAATCGAGTTACGCGTTGAGTGACAGATGAAGATGTGTGTTTCAGAGCTGAGGGACTTTTCCGCTCTTTAATTTCGTTTTGCGTGAGTTAGAGGAGTTTTTTTCTGGCGGAAGCGTCGCTGCTGCTGCTGCTGCTGCCGCCGCCTCTGTGCTCAGCTGTAAATGAGCTGCAGGTGAGTCTCACCTGCACCTGAGCAGCTCTGCTCCTCAGCCCTGCCTCCTCCACCTCCTCCACCTCCAGCTTCCGGTGAATGAAGCCCTCACAGCTCGCTGGTTCTCCTGGGATGGAGGAGCAGGGCTGGGTTACTGGCCTGGAGCTGCAATTTGTTATTCAACTCTGTTCAGGTCTGATCTCAGGTCTGATCTTCTTCCTGATCTGTCTCCTGTTTCTCTGTGCTTCATCATTTACCCCTGGGTTTAAACCTCAGTGTTCAGATGATTCATTTTAACCTGGGAATGGGGTGATAGATAGATAGATAGATAGATAGATAGATAGATAATTTATTAATCCCAGAGGGGTTCTGAGAGAGTTAGTATAGGATATAAAGTGACTCTAACCCTGTGTGAACAGGTGAAGTGAATGTGAAAGTGAAGGGAAGATGAATGATGAGTGTATTAGTGATGATGATGATGATGATGATGATGAGACGAGTAGCCGAGCTCTACAGAGCGTGCACAGGTGTACAGTGCAGTACTATGATGAGTAGCAGCAGTGCAGGAAAGGGCTCTAACACACTCTTCTGCCCCGGCGACCTCCTGAACCGTCCCTGGAGCCGAAGGAGTCTGATACTGAAGGAGCTCGATGTGTGTAGGTGTGCGACATACAGGTGGCGTAAAAAAAAAAATCCAGTAAAACAGAACGTTTGCATTAAACACTCGGGCTTTGCACTCTGTACAAGCGCGGCCATCTTAAAGGTTTAGTCAGAAACGTTAGCAGCAGCTTTTAAGTTCAGCTTGGAATGATTTTAAAAAATTCAAATTAATGTTATAGATGAGATCATGATGCCTGCAGGATCTCAGAAAAGTGGCACAGTGAAATTTCACACACATTAACAGTATAGATTTTATTTTACAAACATCCGACAATTCAAATATTACTTTGTTTACATGTGTACAATCATATTTTGGTTATTTATCATCACTGTAGAGCTTTTTATTCTGGAAATTTACGCATTAGGTCCAAGCTGACTTTTTTTTACACAGCTGACTTGTTCTTGAGTTACTGAGGTTTGGATTAAACCCTTTGAACTGAAGTGACGAGTCAAACATAAACTCGGTAAATATAATAATTTCCACCACTGGACTAAAAATGACGGACCTCTGGACCACTTTGAGAACCACAGTTTCTTTTTTTCTTTTTAAATGCTAAAGGTAAAGGTGTGCATGAGCTCCCAGGTGTAATCAGGTGACGTGTGTGTGTGTGTGTGTGTGTGTGTGAGAGAGAGAGATAAACCTGCAGATCAGGTGACAGAACCTTTTGAAGGCGTAGATCATATGACAGAAGAAAAGCACCAATCTTTCAGGGCATCTTTAACTCGCGTACACGAGCACGAACTGTACTTCAGCTTCACGACTGTTTTTATTACTGTCTCGATGGATCGGATCGGATCGGATTTATTCGTTAATCTCAGTCACCAGCTTTCAGGAGTGTACTCCAGACCACACACACACAGCTATGAGTTTATTATCAGAGAGTAGAATTGAGACTCTGGTGCCATCTGACAATCTGGTGATTTTAAGGTATCGAGCTGTACGTTTTAACTTGTACACATTCAGAAAAAAGGGTACTGACCTGTGTAACGGTACCTTTCCTTGTCGCTGGGGTGGTACTCTTAGGGTCTGTGTCCTTTAATATGTATTTAATGCTACAGTTTAGCTTTAAAAGTTCACTACATGCACGTAAATACCTATACATCAGAAGTAATAGAAGAGAACAATAATAGAAGAGAAATAAAAATAATAGAAATAATAAAATAAGTGTTTCCTTGTTTCTGAGACTCTCTCTCTCTCTCTCTCTCTCTCTCTCTCTCTCTCTCTCTCTCTCTATCTGTTTAGAATGAGTTTTTATATTTAAGGCTATTTTATAGTTTTTATCAAGTTGTAGTAATAAATATTTATTTTCATTGATATTTTATTTTTAATTCTAAATTGAATTATAATTCATTTCAGGTTACTTTTTTTATAATTATAATTGTTTGTCATGGTATTTTTGCCCTGATCAGTGATGTGTGTGTGTGTGTGTGTGTGTGTATTTCCAGACATGGATGACTTGGGAGCTTCCTATCTGGCCTTTAACGATTTTAACAGCAATGGCGGCTCGCTGTGGGCGGAGTCACTGGCCCATCAGGAGCGTCAGGAGGTGGAGAGCTTCAGGAGGAAACTCAAATACTTCTTCATGAACCCCTGTGAGAAATACCGAGCTCGCGGCAGGAAGCCATGGAAGCTGATGCTGCAGATCATCAAGATCGCCATCATCACCATCCAGGTCCGCTGAAAAAACTGGACGTTTACATCTTTAACCATTATGTTCATATTAGAGCGTGGCGTACTTTTTTCCTTAAATGTAACAGATCGCGTTTATATGTAGTCTTAGAGTCGATCCATGGCCCGGAAACTGCACTGAGAGCAGGTCAGATATTTCAACAGTTAAGCAGCTGTGAAGAAATTAAGTTCAGACACTTTCCCCCTTTACACTTTTATCAGTCTGGTGTCTGAGAAATCAGACTGAATTCCTTTCTTTAGCTTTGGGCTACATCGATAAGCCTAATGAAGCTAACGGAAATCTCACACAGTGTTATTTTTCTGTCTCAAACCCGCATTTCTTCAGTCATGTCTCACAGACTCGCTGATGAGGCTTACAAGTACAAGACGTGGTATAATTTGAAGTACAAGTACATTTTACAGTACAAGTTGAAGTATAAGTATACTTTTAAGTGTAAGTATACATAGTATAAGTATAATTTAAGTATTCTTCATGGTATAAATATATTTTGAAGTATATTTTGAAGATAACAGAAACCTCACACAAACATTTTCCCCCCTAAATTTGTTTAAAACATACATCCAGTTCTTTAGTCATGTCCAGTGTAAGTATACTGTGAAGTAGAGGTACAAGTTGAAGTACAAGTTGAAGTGTGCTTGTAGAACCCAGGTGTGTGAGGCGGTGGAGGACGACTCGGGAGACAGGTGGAAGCTTCACTGAGCTCCGGGCTCGCGTTTATTCAGGCCTCGCTTTTCAGCACACCATCAAAACTCAACAGAAAACACCCGCGGCTTTCGCACCGTCTGCTTCAAGTTCACGTTTCTTGCTCTGTGTGTCTGTGTGTGTGTCTCTGTGTGTGTGTGTGTGTCTCTGTGTGTGTGTGTGTGTCTCTGTGTGTGTGTGTGTCTCTGTGTGTGTGTGTGTGTCTGTGTGTGTGTGTGTCTTGCAAGCTCTGCCAGGTGGTGTCGCAATCTGTCCCTGTCTCTCTCACGGGTTACAGGAGTCACTAAAAGCACAAACACACACAAATAAGTAGACTGCTGGTAATGAGACACGGCTGTTAATCATCACGCGTTACCTGCGGCTTTGACCACGCCCCCAGCTTGACCACGCCCCTGCTTGACCACACCCCCGCCTGACCACTCCCCTGCTGCCACAATGCTTTGGAGTACAAGTGTACTTTGTAGTATAAATGTATGTATTTGTCTCAGTCCCACATCCCCTTGATGTCACACAGACTCACCCACGTGGCTTAGAACCGAAATCGGTGTAGCTGATCGCTGTAACGTAACGGAGACCGCCGTCTTGGATAAGCGGACTCTCTTTGTTCCTCGGTGTCCTTCGGTGTCACTCCGTCCCCTGAGGCCCCGCCCCCTAAACGTGGATGTGATGTGGATGATGTTAACTTCAGTGCGTAATCCGGCTTCCACCAGACTGTCCCTGCTGTTTTACACAACCGTTCTTCAGAATAAGTTTACGTAGCTTAGCGTTGTTTCTTGGAGGTTGATTGTGTGTTACATTTCCCTTAGCTACATTTCTTCTTTTTTTTTTTCTTTGCTAAACTGTTGCTTTAATGTCATTCGTCACTGTATGTTCACGTCACATATCAACCACACATCATCCACGTTTCTTGACACTCAGCAGCCAAAACTAGACTTCGGTTTGGGACGTAACTAATTTCTGTGAAGCTCAGAGTCTCGTTATTTAAAGCAAAAAGACATGAGCAAGCAAAATTCTGACTCTGCTCAGTACAGGAAGTCCTTATTTCTGTTAGTGTAGTAGCTGAAATATTCTCTCTCTCTCTCTCTCTCTCTCTCTCTCTTCAGCTGGTGTCTTTTGGCCTGAGCAATCAGATGGTGGTGACGTTTAAGGAGGAGAACCTGATGACCTTCAAGCACCTGTTCCTGAAGGACTACGCCGATCAAAACGCTAAAGCCTACGCCGTGTACACTCAGCACGAGGTCTACACACACCTGTCCTACATCGTACAGCAGGTGAACACACACACACACACACACACACACACACCTAGAGCACAGTGCTGAGATGTTCTGATGAGTTCTAGTCTGCACTTTACTTTACTCTAGAATGCACTTTACTCGTTACACTCGTTTACTCGATGGTCAGATTTATTTGCAAGCAAGCAGAGCTGATGATGATGATGATGATGTCAAAATTGTTTGTTTTTTTGTCTCTTTTTGTTTACAACAAAACAAAGATACACACATTACAAATGACTGTCACTTTTTCTCAGTTTCACGGAAATGTAAACAATTTTTCAACATCACCAAGCCAACAGTAATGTAATTTTATTAAATGAATAATTTTACCGCTCACACTGAGTCTCAGTTTTTAATCAATCCCACGTTAGGGTTTGTTTTTTTTCGGTATTTTTGTTTGTTTGGGGTCGTTTTTAACGCTCACTCGGATCCAGATCCTCCCATGAATTTGGGGTTTGAGTGTGTTTCCTGGTGATGAATAAGTGACGCTGGTGTTTAGTCTCGTGCAGGCGCTGAAAAGGGACATGTTGATGAACACGAGCGCTCGCTGTGAGCTAAAAACGAGAAAACCGTCAATTTTACTTTCGGGAAGGTTTGTACAGCTTTTCTCACCATGGATCATTAAAATAAACTACACTTTTAATTCATTAGATTATTTATCTAGTTATATTTTTGTATTTGTATATGAAGTATTTTAAATAAAGGCCACCTTTCTCATGATCATGTAAAATGATTAAAGCTATACAGCAGGTCTGGGGTTGATGATGTGATGATGTAATATGAATAACGTGATAAATTGTCACAACATTTACTTTTCTGAGATCTTTTTTATACTTTTTTTTTTTACAGACTGACTGGAGTCGGCTTTTCTGTTGACATTTCGTAGTTAATTTGTGTGAAATGATCCTCTCTTTGTGCCAGTTCAGTAGTGCCTGAGCGGCTGGTGTGTGGTTGGCGTCGGTTGGTTTTTGAGGAAATGTGGGGCAGGAAAAGCGGCTTGGCGTGTTGTAAAGGGAACTGTGTGCACCTGAGGGTTCGACAGCATGTGGCGTGCGTGCCCTCGGCCAGGTATCTGCTCTGTTTCACACCCTGAGCTCGCTGGAGTGAGGCGGAGCACCGAGATCGTATCAGTTTGATTTATTAGTTGTCACTTTGGCTAAAATGTTGTACGAGAGCCAACGTGGGAAAACAGTTTATCAGGTTTTTAATCCGACAGGGCGGATTGTGGTGTGCAGGTCACGTGCACGGACATTTCCCATGACGCTGACGTCGAAACGCTCTGTTCAAACCTCAAGAGCTGCAGTTTTTATGTTGAAATTTTGTCTTTGATCTTTAAAATTGTGAAATGGTAACATTTTTTACACATCCTTTGTTATCAAAAAAAGGCATTTTTAAGCATTAAAAAAAAATCTAATCAAATTTTTTTAGATTTATAGCTGCGTATCGAATGAAACGCTGCTGTATTGCGGTCAGTTTGGGAGCAAACCTTTATATCGTGATGCGTATTGCAGGAATCCCTTCGAAGAGTGTGATATAATCTACACTTTTATTATAAACACTGGACAAAATGGCGCCTTTTTGTTCTGCAGTTTTCACTCATGGTGTAGATGATCTCTAACGCGCATCACGTTCTTGCGGTAGTTCCTGAGTTTACAGAACATTACGGTGGGGAACCACGCCTACGAGAAGAACGGTCATCTCTACACTCCTCTACTCATCTGCCAGCAGTTCTACCACAACGGCAGCATCTCGCCAGGCAACGAGACCTTCGAGATCGACGCCAAGGTGGAGAAAGGTGACGCTAGAGCAATGTGTATAGCATCATGCTAATCTGATAGCTCCTCTGAACTGTTCGCTGCTTTAAGCTTGCAGTGTGTATAGAGTGTAACACTCTTCCTTTTCTGAGTATCAGCCTGAAGCTGAAACACGGCTTGAACAAAAACCACAGCTTTAACTCAAAAATCACACTGTAAAATACGATAAAGTATAAAATATAACAAAAACAAATCCTAACAAATAAATACACTTATGGCTCTTTATATGCAAACATTTTCAGTTCTGGGGGAAAAAAAGGCTTTTGCCAAACAGGATCGGATTAGATTCATTCTGTTTTTCTTCGATATCTGAGCCACTAATTTTGATCTTGATTGGACCTGATCTTGGACCTGGTATCAGATCTGTGCCATCTGCAGTATTTAGTGTGGAATAAGGAAGGAAACCTTATTTAACAACTGTACAGCTTTACAAAAGGTTTCGTCTTTCAAGTACTTTTAGCGTAAACTTTTAGCGTAAACTTTTAGCGTAAACTGCGTCCATTTAAGTTTTGACCCTGAATCAGTGTGACCTTCTGACTCTCGTTCCTAACTGGATCAAATTAGAATGAATTAGTTCATAGTTTTGCGTTTGCCTGTGAAATGTTACGTAGCAACGTTTTTCTGTGATTGTTACCTGACACCAGAAGCTTAACAGGACTTTTAGTTCTGCAGCTCTGTACATGCAGGTGAAGAGGAAAGTAAAATAAGAGCTGAGAGTTTTGAGAGTTCCTGACAGAGTGTCGCAATTTGATGACGTTTGGGAAAAAGGAGATGTTTATGTCACGTGTATGGAAGGAGTCTCCAGTGTCAGCGCTTTGTAACAGTCAGAGGTTAACTTTTCCGACATCTTCAGGACGGAGGAGTTTACGCTTCTTTTGCGGCTCCTCGGGGTTTATAGCTGTTTATAGCTGCTATACTGTAAGTGAGAGCGTCTTTTCAGATGTTCCACTGTGTTAAATGTAACTATAAACAGATAAAAAGTACTACTTGTTCTTTAATTTAAAAAAACCCAGAAATCGTTGGTATGGTCAGTAAGCTGCTGTGGTGTAAGAGGAATAAAACACTCGGGGATGTGATGTTATTGGAAGATGATCAGCTTCAGGGAGGTGACAGTAACGGCGCTTCATCACATCGCCGTGTCGCTGATTACTTTCCAGTGAGCGCGTTACATGGAGTGTGTTGTTCCTTACACGGATCACGATCGCTGTTTCATGTGACTCATGCAGAACAGGAGTTTTTCCAACATTACGTTATTTAAGTCGAGTCATTTCCTGTGTTTCCTGTATTTATATTCATGATTCTTGACATCCAAATTTTGAGAATTTGGATCGTTTCATTCCCAGAGTGCCTCGAGATTTATCCTGCCCAGTTATCCACTGCGGAAGACACACACCTGTCCAACTTCACGCTGCAGTTCAAACGGTAACTAGGTTTATCAATCATAATAATCATAATCATAATAATCCTGGACAGCTATGAAGCTTAGAAGCTGACCGAAGTATTAAAATTGTATATATTTGAATTATAAACATCACATTAAATAAAATTCTTTTTTTTTTTCTGAAAAGTTCATATTTTTGCCAGTGTATTTTGATTTGTTTTGAACTTGCTAGGTGTAAGACCTGCTTCTGAAAACATATCATTCAAATTTCTTTTTTTTTTTTTTTTTTTTTTTTTTTTTAAAACACCATGCCGTGGTGGTGTTCACGTGTTTTTCTCCGTGGGTGTGGATTTTTCCTCGTTGTTGGGTGTTTCAGGTTGCTGGAGGTGAACGTGTACTTCACTCTGAAGGCCATTAACCTGCAGACGGTGCAGCACCACGAGCTTCCTGACTGCTACGACTTCAGCATCACGGTGCGTCCACGTGACTCCTCAGCTCTTCCCTCACAGATTCTCTCTGCTGCTTTTATTTCTACTAAACCCACACACTCACTCACACTCCTCCGTATCTCTCCATACTTCCTCTTTTTTTTTTCTGGTCTATTTGTAGGAACAACAATGAATGTGAAAATTCCGTCGCTATAAATACACTGAACACTTCCTCATTCCGTTTGCTGATATTCCTTCCTGATTATAATCCGAACAGAAACGTGTTAAAGCTCCTCTTCTTCTTCATCTTCTTCTTCTTCTTCATCTTGTCATCACGCTTCTCCTGTTTGATTTATTTTGGACGCAGATCACCTTCGACAACCGCGCCCACAGCGGCCGGATCAGACTGGACCTGGACAATGACGTGGACATCAACGAGTGCCGAGACTGGAAAGTCACGGGAGCGTGTGAGTGTCGTATCCCATGATTCCACTGTTCACAGGTCATAACTTTTTCCGAAACACCGCCCATGCGCACTCACACGTTCCGCAGTGTGTTCCACATCTCTACAAATCAACCTCGGCCTTAATATTTGTTAATGACAGCAGCTGCACGTCACATGTTTAGATCTGACACTGCATTGGGGAAGATTAGCTCGCTAACAGTTGCGTAGGTGGAGCCGAAGAAGATTTAAACAACTTTGTTTTTTACTCGTTGAGCCTGCGGCATGTACACGAAGCTCCGCCCCCAGGACCTACAGCAGTCCAACTAGAATTAGCATGCTAACATGAGTTATTATTATTATTATTATTATTATTAGCAACGAATGTCATGACATCACTTTCACGTGCACTTTGAAAGTTATAACACGGTAAACTTGCAGAATTTCTTTCTTAACATTTCTTTTCGAAAGTGCAGAATGAGAATTATCGTTGGTTTCAGACCGAAATGGGGGCGGAGCTTTCTCAGCCGCATACTACACTTGTGCTTTAAAGCCATGGCTTTAAACTGTTATTTTTTAAAATCATGTTCTGTGTGTTTTTCCACGTTGTCTTTACTAGTTTTCTGTGTGGAGAAATGTGTCTGTTTATCATGTATGGAAGGAGTCTCCAGTGTCAGGGCTTTGTACCAGTCAGAGGTGAAGCTGTAACAGAGGAGTTTACGCTTCTTTGCGGTTTCTCGCTCATAAAAAGCACTGATTATCACTGATTAATGAATAAAGTGTTGAGGTTGGTAAGTTGCTGAGGTATAAGAGGAATAAAACACTCGGGGATGTGATTTTAGAGGAAGATACTGGACTTTGGGGTGGCAGTGACACCGAACGCACTAATCCGTGTTGAACTGGACCTGAGAGGCTCTTTATTACTCTTCTTACTCTCTGTCCGTTCTTCCACCAGCTCCTAAGAACATCTACTACACGGTGCTGTTCGACGTGGTGATCATCCTCACGTGTCTGGCGTCTCTGGTCCTCTGCACGCGCTCAGTGAGCACCGGAGTTCAGCTGCAGCTCGTGAGTGGCGAAAGAAAGAAATCTGCTTCTTGCTTTAAATGCCGTATTTATCACTATATCAATATCTGTATTCATTTTTCACAGAAGAACCCGTTTCGTCATAAACTTCACAACTCCACGTCACAAATGTTAAGGGGCGGAGCCTAGAGAGCAGAGTCACGCGTCCCTGCTGATTTATGTATAGTTTACTATAAACATTTATTTACAGTTATGGGGTCAGAATCTTATTACATCCTACACCTACATTTTTTTTTTTTATGTTTGGGATAAACATTTTATAAATTAGTTTTGATTATTTTTGCAAAACCCCTTCATCCTGAGTTATTTACCTTAAGTACGCTTTTGAGATTTTGCGTAGGCTAACTTCAATTCTAAGGGAAATTTTGTAAATAATTTTGTTTGTTGTTCTATAATAATAATAATAATAATAATGATGAATTCTTTTTTTTTTTATTTTTTAAATAACACTAATGCAATTCATCTTTTTAAAGTTGTTTGCTAATATTCTTTTGTATTTGATTTTTTTTTTCTGTTTATTGATGCAAATGATACATATTAAAAAAAAAAAAAACATCCTTGATAATATTAGAATCAAAATATATATTTTAATGGAATAATTTTCTAAAGGAACTGGAAGTCTAACAGAATGAGTATTTATTATATATTGAAGTAAACGCCATTTGCTGCTGTGGGGTTTTTGCTTTTGTTTATTTAATGTCGTTGTGTCGCATTAAAGCTCACATTTTTGGGGAAACTCCTCCGTAACATCCTCCTTCAGCGTGCGGGCTGAGATCTGCGAACTGAGCCGAGTTACTCTGAGAAAGTCGCTTTTAAATGTGATGATTAATTGTGATTATAGACGAATCTTCCGTGTCAGAATGACGCTCGGTGTGACTCGTACAGCATGAAGTAAGCGTTTTATCGCTACGTGACACACGACATGACGCAACTGAAGAACTCTGTCATGCTTAACACACATTCACCAACTTCCTGATCATTTATTTCCTTTTTATTACTAGTGTGTGAGAGACGACGTGCTCTGAACACAGTTTATAGAAAAAAAGAAGTGAAACGAGTGAAATCTGTAGTGTCTTGAGTTGATTTACAGCTCGATTCTGCAGATTGTATTCAGCAGTAAAGGATGAGACGAGATCCATAAACACCCTACACGGGTTAAATATTTCACACAGCCGAGCCTTTTACTGCTTTTTCTAGTTAAATATTTTTAACTAAGGGTTAAGGGTTCATCTCTCTCTCTCTCTCTCTCTCTGTCTCTCTCTCTCTCTCTCTCTCTGTCTCTGTCTCTCTCTCTCTCTCTCTGTCTCTCTGTCTCTCTGTGTGTGTGTGATTTCCTGCTTACAGGAGTACACCAGCTTCTTCCTGAAGCATTATGGGAAGCGAGTGTGTTGGTCCGACCGGATGGAGTTTATTAACGGCTGGTACATCCTCATCGTCATCAGCGACGTCCTCACCATCACCGGCTCGCTGCTCAAAATCGCCATCCAGCTCAAGGTCCGATACGAGTCTCACACACACCTCTGCAGATGGAATTGTGTCGTTGTCGAATAACTAAAAAAAGAAAAAAATACTGCCCTGGCAGGCTTTTACGAGTTACGACATCTGCAGCATCCTCCTGGGCACCGGCACCATGCTGGTGTGGATCGGCGTGCTGCGCTACATGGGCTACTTCAAGAAGTACAACGTGAGTCTCTGTGGAGTTCCAGAGTTTCTGGAAACCAGGTCAAGATAAAGTGTAAAACTGTAGCCAGTGGTAGACTGCTGCGACGTTTTTTTCCCCCCTCGCAGATCCTGATCATCACCCTGAGAGCGGCGTTCCCCAACGTGATCCGTTTCTGCTGCTGCGCCGCCATGATCTACCTCGGCTACTGCTTCTGCGGCTGGATCGTACTCGGACCATACCACGAGAAGGCGAGTACTTTTAAGCTGGTCGAACATCACCGAGCGTCTTGGTCAGTTAGCAGGTTAAAGTGATGCAACAAAAGGATTTTCTGGCTTATTGTGACATTTTTTTCAGGACTGTGTGGAGATAAATGTCTTTTCAAATCAGAACTGAATATCAAAATAAAGAGTCTTAATGCGAAACTGACTCCAATGTGATGCACAAAACTGGCATCAGTGCAGGGTGGTTTGGAGGACGTGTGTGTGTGTGTGTGTGTGTGTGTGTGTGTGTGTGTGTGTGTGTGTGTGTGTGTGTGTGTGTGTGTGTG
>CM074931.1:22572243-22587928 GCA_037576815.1 Pangasius larnaudii
GTGTGTGTGTGTGTGTGTGTGTGTGAGAGAGAGAGAGAGAGAGTGTGTGTGTGTGTGAGAGAGAGAGAGAGAGAGAGAGAGAGAGAGAGAGAGCGCTCACTACTCGCCATTAAAAAAACAAACCCTTTATCACCTCAGTGTGTTTTATTTAAAGAGTGAAACTTCACCCCACTGATTTAAGGACCATAACCGAGAGAAAGATGAATTAATTGATGAACTAAAACACAATAAGCACAAAAGACCCCTTTACACACTGCAGGAGAGAACAACAACAACTCATCTTCCTCCCCTGAGCTCATCATTACGTTCATAAATCACTTAGAAACGCCGCAGGACGTGGTGTTAATTCATGGCAGGATGATTTAACGAGCTGCTCCTCTCCAGTGTTGAGTTAGAGCTTCTGATTCTCTCTCTCTCTCTCTCTCTCTCTCTCTCTCTCTCTCTCTCTCTCTGTTATATATGGGGTTGTTTTATTGTCATGGTGTTGTATCACTCCATCATCCTGCTGTTGTTCTCCTCATGGTTGTGTGTAATGGAAATCTCACATCCATCAGAGCTTCTCTCTCTCTCTCTCTCTCCCTCTCTCTCTCTCCCTCTCTCTCTCTCTCTCTCTCTCTCTCCCCCTCTCTCTCCCTCTCTCTTTTGTAAAGATTTAAACACTGTGTCCTACTATTTTATACCACAGCAATTTGTGGCTTACTTTTTTTTTTTTTATATTAAAGAACCATGTACTTTTTATCCATTTATAGTTATCACTAAAGTTATAGCAGCTGTAAACATTTGTTCCCTCACCAGCGTCTTTATTTTCTTCTTTTGCAGTTAATTAGAAAAAAAACACAGAAAAGAGACGTTACATAAATGACAGAAACGTGACCATATCAATGGCTTTTTAAACCTGTTCATGTGGAGCGTCCGTCAGAAAGGCCGTGTGAACGAGCTGTTGCTATAGAAACGATACAGTACCAGAGCGAGCACGACTGGGATTTGCTGATATTACAGAAAACTGATCAACACCTTCTGACCAATCAGAACGGAGATCTCAGCGTCGCAGCGGTAAAACTGGCGCGTATCATGAACGACCTTGTCCTTGCGATGCTCTATATCGCTGCACAGGAATTAAAAAAGAGAAACAAATTGTGTTTATGGGTGAAGAGGGAGAAAAACAGAAGCAGTGGTGTGTGGCGTCCTGCAGCGAGGCGGTGGAGATTTATCGGCGTGCGGAGTGCGAGATGCTCGTCAGGGATTCGGCGCACGCTGTGGCCGATCTGCCGCCGCTGTACAGGGTTAATGTGATTGTAGGGACAGCCGTCAAGGTGACTCAGGACCTGCTTCCCTCCTCCCGAGCACCACTTCCTGTCTTACCAAATCCACATGCGGCGTGCACGGGACGCCAAGCAAATGACACATCGCAACAGAACAGTGACGCCATGGTTACAGATTACGGATTATACATTCGTCCTGCGCGATACACGGTGTCTGTTCATCACCAAGACTACGTATTAAATATTTAAAATGTTAAGTAAACTGCAAAAAGCTTTTTCTGTTTTTTATTTGAACCTGAATAAAATAAAAAAAGGTGACTATAAAACTGGATAAATGCATGTGTTGTGCTGTTCTAGGAAACTAATCATCAGCAGGGTGGTGTGATGAAGCAGAGCTACTGTCCGCCACAAAGTGTTTTATTCCTCTTATACCGCAGCAAAGAACAAAGTCTTGTACTTTTTATCCATTTATAGTTACCCTTAATGGCCGTGAAACAAGTGAGCTCATATCCTCGTGTACATTACATCCCAAAGCGTAAACTCCTCCTCCTCAAAGTTACAGCTTTACCTCTGACTGTTACAAAGCGCTCACACTGGAGACTCCTTCCAAAAAATGATACATAAATGTAAATTATACAGGTTTTTTTTTTGTTTATTTGTTTATGTGGAGCAGGTGAATGAGCTGTTACTATAGAAACGATAACATTAGAACCAATGCACTGATGTGCAGCTGCGCTACTGTCAGAGCTGCTGCTATAGACAACTAATCAACACCTTCTGACCAATCACAATCCAGAATTCAACACCAGTCAACAGACTGTGAAAAAATGATTTTAAAATTATTTCAGTAATTATTTCAGTAATGTGATTTTGAATGTAATGATCACAGGTCTTTCGTATTGTACAGGAATTTTTCAAACAGAAAATGTTTTTATTTATCTGAGAAATGCTCTGTGGAAGACTGAGTGAGGTGCGCGGAGTCTGACGGATGATTTTTCCGGGTGGCAGTGAGGAATGTCCGCAGAAACACGGCCTGACCCCGAACAGGCAGGAGAAGGTTAAACACGCCGTTAAGAAGAAGAATGAGATCGGCTGTAATGCGGTGAGGAACAGGAGGCACAGGGAGACCCGGCTCGCTTAGTATGGAAATTAAAAGCCATAAATCGAGCAGAATCGCGTCGTGCTGAGTGAGCAGTCCTGTCACTGCGCTGGAGTTTGTTTAAGATGCTCATTAACGTGTTAGTGATAGGGATCTTACAGGGCAGCTCTGTAAATCCTGCAACCTCGGATTACACGCAGGAGGAAAAAAGTTTGAAAGGTTGGGACTCGGATTCAGGAGGAGCTCATTAGCAGATAACACGTGATGACACCTGAAACGTTACACTGGCTAAAGGTGTGCATGGGACTGGGTTTAAAATCCCACTCCCACATGACCCGGAAGGAATTCTGATCAATCCCACCCACTCCCAAAGGAATTCTGAGCAATCTCATAAGCTCCCAAATTAATTTTGACCTATCTCACATGCATCTAAAGGAATTCTGTCCAATCCTGCCCAATCTTAAAAGAATTCTGACCAAATCCAAGGAATTCAAACCAATCCTGTCCATTCCCAAAAGAATACTGACCAATCCCACCCACTCCAAAAGGAATTCCGACCAATCTTTACAATTCCTGAAGGAATTCTGAGCAATCTCATAGGCTCCCAAAATAATTTTGACCAATCTCACATGCATCCAAAGGAATTCTGTCCAATCCTAAAAGAATTCTGACCAAATCCAAGGAATTCAAACCAATCCTGTCCATTCCCAAAAGAATACTGACCAATATCACATGCTTCTAAAGGAATTCTTACCAATCCTGCGTACTCCCAAAGGAATTCTGACAAATCTCATGCACTTCCAAAGGAATTCTTACCAATCCCACCCATTTCTGAAAGAATTCTGACCAATCCTGCCTGTTACCAAAGGAGTTCTAACCAATTCCATCCCTTCCCAAAGAAGTTCTGACTAATCCTGCCCACTCCTAAAGAAATCCTGACCCATTCAGTTCAGTAGAATTTTATTTGTATAGTGTTTTAAACATCGGACATCGTCACAAAGCTCGAGAGGAACCAGACTGAAAAGGGAACCCATCCTCATCTGGGTGACACGGGATACTGCGATTAGAAATCATTCCCCTCTGTAACTGTGTACTACATGGTCAGAATGTACAATCGTGCAACCAGGAAATTCATTACAGTTTTCCCATGACGTCTGTTTTGCTGAAGTTATCAAACTGTCCACTGATGAAGACCTGCTGATGGTCCAGCCTGCTCCAGAGGGAATTCCCACCAATCCCTCCCAGTTCAGAGAGTATTTGTGGTATTGTGCTGTGTTTAACATTTTCTAATGAAGTCTGTTTGTTCGATTTTGCAAAATATAAACAAATGAGTGGCGTAATTTCATCTGATGTGCATCTTTTGACATTTCTAGATCCTTATGGACTTCCTGCTTTGTATGTGTCACTGGGCAGACAGTCTGGACTGTAAATTTCCCAGTTAAAGTGAAAAATAGTGAATAGGTGAACCTTTGTGTTTTTATAAACATCTAAAAAGCCCCTGAGTAACACAGTGGGACGAGACTCTGAAGTCAAACAGTGCAGCATGAACTGATCTGAACTCGGGTTTGATGAGCGCTGATGAGGACATTTTATGAGACTCAAATCCTTTTCCAGTTCCGACATTAAAGGAAGGAAAGTTAGCGAAGAAGAAAATCTGCTAAAACACTTTTTAATTAAAAGAGATCTATCAGGATGGCGTTTCCACCTGCGATATTCTAGCCTTCATGTGCAGATGTTATAAAGGCAGAAATCCGTCGCCTCTATCCTCAGGTAGCACCACTTCATCTCCCAGCGTGTCCAATCACACGGCCCGGTTTTATGGAGATTAATCTAAAAATGGAGCTGTGAGCAGGGCTTACATCACGCCATAATACAGCTCAAATCACACAAAATCATCTTTAACAAAAAAAAAAAAAACAAAAAAAAAAGGAGGACATCTCTAAAAAGACTCCGGGAGAGAAGTGATTAATGGACTCGCCTTACTTTTCTTCATTTTGATTTCATGATGGCATTTTGTTCTGTGTTTTTTTTTTTTTTTCTATTCCACTCCAGATAATATCACAGCCATTAAACGTTACCTAAGAGACGCAGGACGACGTGGAAAACTCAGACCTGATCGTTAATGTTAAACTGTGTATTTTACCATGAATCTTCTTCTTTATTATTATTTTTCATTAGATTTATATTATTTATATTGACATTTGTCTAGGACAGAAGAAACTGAGGCTTATATAATAATTGTGTCATGTCACAACGCTTTATAATCAGTGCTATGTGGTTTATTTACTGCTCTGTAGTGCAATAAGTGAGTCGTTCTCATGATTTATTCTTTTATTCATCTTCAGTATGTGCTTTATTCTGGTTACTCTATCCCAGGAATACCGGTCCTGAATGCCAGTCCATCTCTCTCTCTCTCACACACACACACACACACACACACACACACACACACACACACAAACAAGTTCAGTCATTCATTCCCACCTAGCTGGATTATTTCTCAGCCGAATCACCCACTGGCGTGTGTTTGGGAGGTGGGAGGAAACCGGAGAACCCAGAAGGAACCCACATGGACACGGAGAACATGCGAAAGTCTGTACAGACACCAACCCGAGCTCAGGATCGAACCCTGGGGCTGTGAGACAGCGACGCTACCCACCACCGTGCCACCTCAGTCTGATCAAAACAACAACAAAACAACAACAACAACAACAACAACCTTTTTTTAAAAAAAATTATCTTGTACCTATTAAAATGAAAAAAAAAAAATCCAAGGATCCTACATCTAATCTAATCTTGTTTATGATCATTATACTAAATGTAATAATCTCATAATTATTTAATTAATCTCAATAAATGAGATTATCATCATTATTATCTATGAGATTGTAGCATAAAGGAGTTTTTTTTTTTCATCTAAAATGCATTTTAATATTTAACCATAAGATTATCATATCTATAAAATTGATAAAAAAAAAACTAATATATGTTAAACTATAATAAGTGCAGCTAGAGATGTACTCATTAATCATTGGACTGGAGACTAGATTACGCTACACAACATTCTGGGATAAAACTTTTTTTTTTTTTACAATCACACACAAATGATTAATGGACTTTCAGGGTTTTTTTTTTATTATTTTATTTTATTTCCTGGTGGCATTTTCTTTTCTGTCGTCTCATATCTACTCTACCTGAGCAGCCACGCACAGCCGATGACAAGACAAGAGGAATTCGCAAACAGAATAATAATAAACTAAAATATTTAAAAACAAGGGCGTCCCGTCGTTCCCAGATCTGTGCTTTCAGATTCTATAGCAATATAATCAGGACAATCTGGAGTGTTTGTTCATTATTATTCATATCGTGATGCGTAGATGCGTAAAAACTGTTCATATGTTACCTTTTTGATCTCACACACACACACACACACACACACACACACACACACACACGGTGCAGTCTGCACAGTGACTCAGCAGTTTGAGGAGAAGGCGAGCAGAAAGGACTCGAGGTGGAATTGATGAGGTGTCTGGAGGTCACGCCAGGCCACCTGTCCACCAGTGTGTGTGTGTGTGTGTGTGTGTGTGTGTGTGTGTTCTCGAGATGTCCTCTGTGAGGTGAACATAACGTGTCTCACACATCACACACATGTTCTTGTGACAGAGCCAGTGTGTGTGTGTGTGTGTGTGTGTGTGTGTTGGGTTGATAAACTTTTAGCTATAATTATTTCTATATTCCTCAGATGTGTTACATCTGTTTCTCTCTCTCTTTCCACACACACACACACACACAGTTTTTTGCTTTAATATTTAAAAAATTCAAATTTAATTCTCCATCTCCAAGCTTATAGATAAACCTGGATTTATAAGGTTCTACCTGTCAGCCAATCATCATCCAGGATTATACGCAATACAGGAGACCAATCAAATCAGCCAACAGATCCGGACTCAGCGGATTTATTCGTAAATTGTTCGTACGAGCATTTACGCAAGAAATTCATGAAAACGTTCGTATCCTACTCGTGCTCCTGAGTGAGTGTAAATTTAAGCATTAGCTCACGTAAACCTCGACTTGATCGCCTTCAGATCGTATCATTAGCAGGGATTAGTGCACGTTTATATCTGCAGTATGCTGTGGAGTTCAAACTGTTTATTTTTATTACGTTTAGCAGCTCAGCTTTATTACCTTTAGCTCAGTTCAGCTTACACAAACATTTAAACACCACTTTACTAAAAGACTGTTTTTGAACATCGCGAGCACGAAGTGACGACATACTCAGGGCCGCAAATCTTTTCCCTGCAGCACCTCAAAACTGACCGTTAGGCTACTTAGCAGAGTGAAATGTTTACATCATTTCTTCGCTGGTTTAAACCATCCTCTGGTGCAGGCTGGACCGGTTCTGCTCTGGTTCTGATCGTGTGAGGTACCGTAGCTCCGAAAGACGTTTTGACCACCTGAGTGGTGATTATATTTAACGTCAGACCAGGCTACTGTTGTCATAGCTAACAGTTAGCCTAACACTCATACTCTAGACACTAGCTAGCTATCTAACCACTCATGTTTTCCATCAAGCAAGACAAACCGACTAAATCCAATCAATTAGCATAAATTTCCTACCTTAATTTATAATTTTTTTCACCCCAGATAGATATTAATTCCGCTTATTCGTGATGTTTTGACGTTAATTACTTAATTTAGGTGTTGCGTAAGTTGCAGTTTCTATTCTCTTCACACCACAAGGATGCCCCCGTGACTGCCTGACATACATTGTATGTCTAATTTAAAAATTCATGGCGCCCCCTGGTGGTCTGGGGGGCCGTAAGCGTCTGTTGAGCTGAAAATATACGTAGATTATACATATATTGTAGGCTTTTGATAGCTGGAATGTCAAATCTTTGCTGTTTCATATCTCGAAAATGTTCTTCACCAAGACAGAACCCTGTAACTCTAAGGTCAGGATATGGTACAGATGATGTAGCTAACTACGTACATATCGAAATGTTGCACGCTAACAGAAGACAAACTGTATTACACCACAGTGCAGGTAAATTCTCGAATCTGATTGGTCAAGAAAAGATGTAACTGCACTGCGCAGCTGATTTTTTTCTTCATTAGGAGACGTTTATGTGGAGTCTGACGTGTTAGAGCGCAGGAAAGTCTTCAGGACAGAGGAGTTTACACTCGGTGGTTTCTCGGTAACATGACAAGCACCGTTTATCTTATTAACATTGAGAGAGGGAATAAACAGAGGCTGGTGAGGGAACGACGGTTTATAGCTGCTATAACGTAAGTGAGAACAGGAACTCACTAGTTTAATGGACGTTCCACAACATTAAATGTAACTATAAACAGTTAAAAGTGCAACCTTGATTAGTTAATAAATAAAGTTGTAATCATTGACAAATCGCTGTGGTATAAGCGGAATGATACACTTCGGCCCATGCTGTTAAAGGAAAGTAATCAACGTCAGGGTGGTAACAGCTGAAATGTTACGACGTTTTCTAGCCTTGGGGAGGTTTCGAGCGTTGTAGGACGCTAGCTCATGCTCGGATGTTTTCAGGGAAACATTATCATCATGTATAAAAGTACAAACTGTTCTGCGTGTGTGATTAATATTTTAATAAGGTTTGCGATCGCTCAGCCGTGGCAGTCTGGATTATTTTTATAGCTAATGAGTCCGTCTAGAGCCGGCGCCGTGGGCTTTAATTGGACGTTAATTAGCTCTGTGTGTCCCGCATGTCTCTTTAACACGCTTCTTAAGCGAACGAGTCGATAGATGAGGTTACAGCCGTGTGTGTGTGTGTGTGTGTGTGTGTGTGTGTGCTCGGTTTTGTCATGTGAACCAGAAACCACAAAGCGTAAACTCCTCAGTCATGAAGATGTCGGGAAAAATGCTACAGCTTCACCTCTGACTGTTACAAAGCACTTGACACTGGAGACTCCTTCCATAAATGGTGCCTAAATTACAGAAAACTTCACCGGATCAACAGTTTTTTAAATCAGTTAACGTGCGACGTCCGCCGCACGAGTCCCTGTGAATGAGCCGTTACTATAGAAACGATGACGTATTAGAACGGGCGCATTAATATAAACCCGCGCTGGAAAATGAATCAACACCTTCTGACCAATCACAATCCAGAATTCAGTATTATAGTATAAATTACACTGTTTAAAGATGATTTACGCTACTAACCTGTACACGTATAAGTAACTTAAACATAACATAAAAATACCGAAACCCAAAACATACAAAAAACAAACACAACACTGAAGTTTCGAGACAGCGCTTTTTCAACCAAGGTTGTTTTTATCACAATGACAATGACGCCATGTTTTTTGTGAAAAATTGTTGTAAAACCGATGCGACATCATGTCATTTTTCACATAATTACCGTAAATGCTGGAGTAATGCGGCTACCGTAAATACGCTAACAAATGAGCATGGTGGAGTTAAGCTACTGCTGCTGCTGCTGCTGCTGCGCAAGTCACAGCTCCTGCTGTAATTTAGGATTCAAAAATCACTGAAATATTTGTCTTCATTTACATCATTTTCTGTTTGATACGGTCCCCATGGTAACGACATCTCTGTTTGTTTTTTTTAACCTTTTACACAAACTCTGAGACATTTGTCAGTGCTGATGTCTCAGGCAGGACGAGACAAATGAAAAGTGACGTCTAACTATTATTCTGCAATGTTTCTAAAATTAAACACACACACACACACACACACACACACACCAGAATATTTGTGTACTCTGTATTTGTGTTCACATACATTGCAGGTGTGCACGTTTTTATATTATTATTATTATTATTATTATTTTGTGTGTGTGCATGTGTATGTGTGTGTGTGTGTGTTCACAGTGATGCAGCAGAAAGCTTGTCGTGTCTCAGTCCACATGACTCACACACTCGTGACGTGATGGGAACGGTAATGGGACGGATGGACACGCTAGAGCAGAAATGTGTGTGTGTGTGTGTGTGTGTGTGTGTGTGTGTGTGTGTGTGTGTACGCATGCGTGCTTTGAGCCACAGGACAGGACAATATACCTAATTCTTAAATCATCCAGGCCATCGGTGTTAGGACGGCTTTCACACTCAGCTACACACATTTCTCATTTCTCTTTTTGTTGTTCTTTTCCTCCCTCTCTCTCTCTCTCTCTCTCTCTCTCTCTCTCTCTCTCCCTCTCTCTCACTGTGTGAGTGTTTGGATTCAGAAAGTGTGACCTTTTCAGCGGCGGCCACAGCTGATAGCCGTGTCACTAGAATCAATACTTCACTAATGTATTCCCCTCACACACACACACACACACACACACACACTCTCTCTCTCTCTCTCTCTCTCTCTCTCTGTCTGCAAAGTCATCTCTATTGTTCGCTTACCCACAATGCCAGGATGATCCATTTTATCACGTCTGACGTGAATGAGTTGCGGAGTGTGTCACTTAGCATTATTCACCCAACAAGGATGGATACGCGTTTACGAGTTTTAACCGACGTAATGAACAGAAGAGAAAATCCATAATAAATAATAACACATCCACAATAAACGCACAGCTGTTTAACCGTTTCCAGTTTTTAAACCGAAGTAAACGACAACGTGTGAATATTTCCATATCGAAGGCTAACGGTGAAAGTCTGCACGTCGAGCGCCACGTGTTTAGCAGCAGTGTCTGAGACAGTGGAGACAGGCGTGCACCTCTAACCCATGGATTAAAGGAACCCCATGGAGACATCACCATGTCACAGCTCAACATCCAGCCCGCAGGAACCTGTACAGGTAAACCATTAGCTAGCCGAGTGAGCTACACTAGCGCTAACCAGATCTTTTGCTCTTTGTGTTAAACTGATGTCGCTTTGATGTTCACTAGCGATCGCCTGTTGTGTTAAATACATCCGAGTGCTGCTACAGAATACAGGAAACAATCAGGATCATGTGTAAGGGGCGTCGTGGCTAGATACGTCGCTACAAACATCTACGAATGAACCTGAGCTAGCTAACTAGCTAGCTAATGAACCTAGCAAGCATTTTGGTATCTTGTTAGCAAACGTTTCTTCCATTCATTCACTCCAACTTTTCTTTATAAGCTGTTGCTCACTTCAGCGTAGCTCAGATATAGAACATTTTTGAATAAGTCAATTGTAGACGTAAAAAAAAAAAAGTCTTTTTTAAAGTACTAACTCAAGCAGTTTTTCACCAGACGACTCATTTTAATCTTACTTGATTGCTTGATAATTATTTTTTTCTGGTGAATTATTACTACAGTAGCAGTAATTTTATTCAAATCAGTGTATTTTGTATCCTTACACCGCCGTCATGGCGCTAATCTTTCGTTAGCGAGACTGTGGAAGCCTTAGTGTTGTGGAAAATGTGATTAAGTCTTAATTAACTATAATTTAAGGAGTGACAAGAGGCCCATCCAAACACAGACAAGCATTCCAGATGATTCCAGGTTTTCCGAACGGATTTTCTCAGCCACATAAAACACTTCGAAGCCATGGCTTAAACTGTTAAAAAAAAAAATCTACTACTGCACCGTTAATAAAGGAAGATTATTTAGCTTTTTGTGTTGTCAGATTCCGGGTTTATCTTTGTGTTGTTTTGAAGCCGTATGTTTAATAGCTAAACGATGAGCAGACGAATGTAGCCGGTATTTAATATAGTGAAAGATCTGAGATCGGGATCAAAAGCCGTGATATTTATTAGTTATTTTTCTCCGTTTATGAATTCATACATCGATTAAATTCAGGATTAATAAAGCTAAATAAACATTTAACTCTCTCTCTCTCTCTCTCTCTCTCTCTCTCTCTCTCTCTCAACTCAGCACAGGGTTTTTCTCGGCTAATCCTCTGTGGCACTCGACAGATTGTCTTCTCAGAAATGTAATTATCGCGGCAGGAGGTGAGAGAAACCCCAGGCTTATACGAACACCGGCTTTCCTTACACGCTCTCTCTCTTTTTTTTTTTTTCCCTTACGACTCGACTTTGATACGCTGTTTCTATTTACGTTGTCCTGGAGTCTTCTCATTCTACTACCCTTCCTGCCTCCATGTCTGATCCGATCGGTCAGAAGGTGTTGATCCATTTTCTGTGACAGCAGTTCAGACCGTAGTTCCGACGTCAAGGCAAAATCTCATTCTTATATGAACGCGCTCGTTCCGAAACGTTAGCGTTTCTATAGTAACAGCTCACTGACAGGGACTCGTACAGCGAACGCTCCACAGAAACGTTCCGTAAGGAGACGATTATGTAACGCGTATGGAAGGAGTCTCCAGTGTCAGCGCTTTGTAACAGTCAGAGGAGAAGCTGTAACTTTAAGTTTTCCGACATCTTCAGGACAGAGGAGTTTACGCCTCTTCGCGGTTTCTCGGTAACACGACAAAAAAAAGAGCGGCTGGTGAGGGAACGACTGTTTATAGCTGCTGTAACGTAAGTGAGAACAGGAACCAACTCGTTTTTTTGGATGTTGAACAACATTACATGTAAACATAAACAGCTAAAATGTATGACGTGAACGTTTTTAATAAGTAAAATATCGGAATTGTGGGCTAATTGCTGTGGTATAAGAGAAATAAAACACTTTGGTGTATAGAAAAATAATAACTCCACGTCATCACATCACCCTGTCCTGGATTATTTTCCTATAACAGCAGAACAATGAGTGTTTTATTTATTTAATTGACATTGCTTCTCTCTCTTAATGTATTTATAATAAAGGACACAGTGTGTGTGTGTGTGTGTGTGTGTGTGTGTGTGTGTGTGTGTGTGTGTGTGTGTGTGTGTTATTCATGAGACTCTGACATATCTGAAGAGAGAGCTGACCTTACACTGACCTCCTGCTTTCTCTCTCTCTCTCTCTCTCTCTCTCTCTGTTTTTTTCCCCTCTTTGTCTTCTTCTCTCTCTCTCTCTCTCTCTCTCTCTCTCTCTCTCCTCTCCTACACTCTCCACATGGTTTGTGAAAGAAGCTCCAGACGCTGATATTTCATGTCTCCTCTGCGAGCAAATTGGCTCCGGGTTCAAGCGAATACTCACAACCAATCCAGTTCACCCTTCCAGACCTCTGCAGCTCTCCTCCATCACTCTCTCTCTCTCTCTCTCTCTCTCTCTCTCTCTCTCTCTCTCTCTCTCTCACTCTCTCTGTGTCACATTTGTACCCGGAGCACATATTTTGCACTCCGTCACGAGCGTAGCCTGGAATTTTCTCATTCCAAACCTCATTACCTTGCATGACAATTAATTAATAACCGCAGTGAGGTTCATTCAGTCCATGGTGAGGGGGAGGGAGAGGGAGAGGGAGAGGAGTCGCCTGGATTTGGGCAGAAGGCAGCTAATCCATGACGGGTTCCTGAGGATGATCTTCACTGTGCTTGGAAAAGGTGTTTGCTAACCGCTATTCCCGATGTCAGGATGCTAATATAGTGATTATAATTAGACTATATGATTTGGTTCTTGTATCATGAACCAGAAATCATTATTTTATTCTAAGCTGTCTGTCTAGATCTAAAATACTACCTCTACTAGAACTTCTAGGAACTTCTGTATAATATAGAAGACGACAGCAATTTGACAATTACCATGTTTCATTTATCAAAGAATGAGACAGTACATTTTATCCATTTATAGTTACAGGAAAAGTTGTGGAACTCACAGAATAAGTTGGTTTCTGTTACGCACTTATAGTTACAGCGTTCACTCTCACCTCCGTTTCTTTCTTTCCCCTTAATCTATTCTCTTTCACTCTCACCTCCGTTTCTTTCTTTCCCCTTAATCTATTCTCTTTCACTCTCACCTCCGTTTCTTTCTTTCCCCTTAATCTATTCTCTTTCACTCTCACCTCCTTTTCTTTCTTTCCCCTTAATCTATTCTCTTTCACTCTCACCTCCGTTTCTTTCTTTCCCCTTAAAGTGTTTTCTCTTTCACTCTCACCTCCTTTTCTTTCTTTCCCCTTAATCTATTTTCTTTCACTCTCAGCTCCTTTTCTTTCTTTCCCTTAATCAATATTCTCTTTCATTCTCACCTCCTTTCCTTTTTCTCCCCTTAATGCGTTTTTTCTTTCATTCTCTTCTCATTTTCTTTCTTTCCCTTAATCTATATTCTCTTTCATTCTCAACTCCTTTTCTTTCTTTCTTTCTTTAACTCAGAGATCAGAGATCAGGGATCAGGGTGGGGTGGTGTGGTGTGGTGTGGTGTGGTGTTGCTCTGTTACAGACACAGATCTGTGAGGCCCTCAGAGGGTTTATAAAGAGGCGTGGCCAGGTGCAAGGCGTTTATGCTGATTACCTGCACGAGGGCGTTGCGTAGCAACCGGGGATTTGTTACACTTATCAATTAGCAGCTACTATAAACAGTTGTTCCTTCACCAGCCTCTCTTTTTTTTTGTTATGTTTCCCAGGAGCCATAAAGCATAAACTCCTCTGTCCTGAAAATGTCGGAAGTTACAGCTTTACCTCTGACTGTTACAAAGCACTGACACTGGAGACTCCTTCCAGTGGGAGGGGCATAAGCTCTCTCCTGTCAATCACAACACTATAAAATTCACCACATCACCATGTAGATGTTTTGACCCGCTCATGTGGAGCGTCCTCCGTACAAGTCCCAGTGAATGAACTGTTACTATAGAAACAACAACATTTTAGAACGAGTGCATGAATATAAACGTGATTTTTTTTTTTTGGAGGAAGAAGGTGGAACGTGTCGTGTGAAGTGTCTTGACTTTTGCGTCTTTGGAGAGGAAAACCAGGCCACTCATTTCCCACTGGCGCTTACACTAAAAAGGGTTCAGTTTCTTAGCTAAAGTTAGAAGAGCTGAGCTGCACTGAAGTTCTTTAAGGGTTCATTTGGAATCAGTCCTTAGAGAACCGTTGAAGAACCCTTGGAGAACTGGATAAGTGTGAGGTACAAACTCCAAATTATTCCTCAATATTTTTCCTCCATACCTAGAACATGGAACATTTAGTTATCCTGGTGGAAAAAAAGGCTCTTCAAAGGGTTCCTTGGAGACTTAGCCTTCTAATAACCCTCTCTGATAAGGAAACACTCTGTTGTAGAACCTTTAAGGGTTCTCCAGAGGGACAGTTGAAGAACCCTGAAGTAGGGCTGGGCAGTATGAATACGGCGGTGTTGTCAATCAGTCGTAAATATCCACATCGTAAATAAAAACACTCCGGTTCTGCTCATGTACTTGAGTGGGTTTTGATGTGAAGAGGAGCGATGGAGAAAGAGAGAAAACGTGTGTGTGTGTGTGTGTGTGTGTGTGTGTGTGGGATGTATGGTGATGAATACTGATTGGATAATTTGAGCTGCATGTTTTCTTCCTCGTGTGTGTGTGTGTGTGTGTGTGTGTGTGTGTGTGTGTGTGTGTGTGTGTAGATAAAGTAGAGCTCAGTGAGTGCATCAGTTGCGAGAGGTCAAGTGGACTGACCTCTGCTGTCTGAGAAAAGAGAAAGGCCACACATACAAACACACACACACACACACACACACACACACACACACACACAGCTGCACTATTATCAGAGCTGCTGTTATAGAAAATTAATCAACACCTTCTGACCAATCACAATCCAGAATTCAGCACTGCTCTTGTTTAATAATGAAATGAATAGTTTATAAAAGTCACTAATGACTTGAGGTTAATACCTGAGGTTGATTAACGTATGGGCGGGACTTGTGACCACCTGCTCTATTCCTTAACTCCGCCCCCCACTAAGAGTTGCCGTGGAGACAGCTGGCCCTTTCACACCTTATTGGTCTGATAGAATACTAATTAAAGCCATATGACACGTGCATATTAACAACACCATTGATATTCCAAAATATTCCTGCACAGCACACAGCCGGGACAGAGTGAGTGTGTGTGTGTGTGTGAGTGTGTGTGTGTGTGTGTGTGTCCTAAGAGCAGATGTCCTTTTTAACCTTTATTACACACACACGCACACAGTTCTCGGTTGGCTGGTTGAGTCGGTTTGCTCGGGGCTTTGTCTACTACCTGCACATCTGTCAGAAAATAAACACACTCATCCCGACATCTGTCGCTGTTTCGGCGGTGAGTAACACTCACAATCATCACAGTCATCAAAGTCATCTCACGCATCACACTCATCTCATTCATCACAATCATCTCATTCATCTCATTCATCTCACGCATCACACTCATCTCATTCATCACACTCATCACACTCGTCTCATTCATCACAATCATCTCATTCATCACACTCATCACAATCATCACACTCATCACAATCATCTCATTCATCACACTCATCACAATCATCACACTCATCACAATCATCTCAATCATCACACTCATCACACTCATC
>CM074931.1:22590528-22598436 GCA_037576815.1 Pangasius larnaudii
TCTTAAAGAGATAAAAGTCTAACAGTTGTAATGGTTGGCAAACTGCTGCGGTGTAAGAGGAATAAAACACTTCAGGATAACTCCACTGCATCACGCCATGTGCCCGTGGTTGATTATTTTCCTAAAACAGTGTTTTAATTCAACCAACTGATCGACAGTAAAGAAGAATGATGAAAATGACGTCGATAGCCTTTCCTTAGAGAGCGTCTGCGCTTTTTAAACATGACAGAACGTGAAGCTCTGTAAATATTTCACATTTCACATCTTCATGTCTTTTTTTCTCCACAGTGTTGCTGTGAAATCATCCAGAGAGCTCTTCAATCACAGGCTAAAAATGAAAGCGGAGGAATGAAATGAGACAGACAGTGGCTGAGTGTGTGCCCGGGCGATGTGAGACACACACACACACACACACACACACACACACATCTCTGACACACACAACAAAAACCCTTCATTTTTCTTTTACTTGCCCTTTGTTTCTCGAAGGTCAAACACATCTCGGGATGTTCGAGATTCACTCGGGGAAAAATGGACACAGATCAGGAGCGACCAATCGGCTCGGTTTATCGCATCCAACGCCACCAATAACCTCCTTCATGTGCTTATGATGGAATAATTCCTGCTCGCTTTCATCCTGCATGTTTATATTGAAGAAAGGACGGGGTAAAATGAGGAAGACGAGAACAAGACGAGAGCAAGACGAGAGCCACTATTTTATATCCATGTATTTGGGTCACTATTTGCAAAAATGAGGTGACATCATAGCAGGAGATTCACCCCGAGGTCCTGCCTCAAGGTTTGTTTTTTTTTTAAATTCTTTATTATGATAAACACTTCTCTGACATTTTCTCTTTCCAAGTACAGCTGAAGAAAATGAATCACGTGAAAGAATCACATGATAACGAAGGAATCATTTACAGAGAGTTAATGTGAAAAATGAATCGTGTGAAAGAATCAGGTGAAAAAGAATGAAGAAACATTTACATGTGACTCACGTGATCATTCACGTGAAGTCCATGTTTTCTGTCTGCTGCTACGAATAACCAACATGTGGCTCTGAGAGCTAGCTCAATTCAACGGGTTGCTACAACACAAACTTCCTTCCTCTCTCGCTCTCTCTCTCTCTTCCTCTCTCTCTCTCTCTCTCTCTCTCTCTCTCGCTCTCTCTCTCTCTCTCTCTCTCTGGTGTTTTGTTGACAGGGGTGTAATTCCTCTGTGTTATCTGCTCAGGGGGATTGGTGTAGCTTTGGGGTAAGCGTGTTGTTCAGGAGCTGCTACATCCATTATACATCCATGTCAGGTTCAAGCCTGATTCATGTCCTCCTTCAGCCATCATCTCTCTCTCTGTCTCTCTCTGTCCGTCTCTCTCTCCGTCTCTATCTCTGTCTCTCTCTCTCTGTGTCTCTGTCTGTCCTTCTCTGTCTCTCTCTCTGTCTGTCTCTCTCTCTCTCTCTCTCTCTCTCTCTCTGTCTCTCTCTCTGTGTCTCTGTCTGTCCTTCGCTGTCTCTCTCTCTCTCTCTCTCTCTCTCTCTCTCTCTCTCTCTCTGTCCGTGTCCCTGTTCATCTTTCTCTGCCTGACTCTCTCTCTGTCTCTCTTCCTGTCTGTCCTTCTCTGTCTGTCTATCTCTCTCTCTCAGTCTTTCTGTCTCTCTCCATCTGTCTCTCTGCCTCTCCATCTGTCTCTCTCTCTCTCTCTCTCTCTCTCTGTCTGTCAGTCTCTCTGTCTCTGGCTGTTTAAACCGCTTCTCTCTCTGAGTTGTGTTTCAGAGATCAGTCAGTGCCATCGAGAGGCGTGAAACAGACAAACAGAAGTCAGCGACGGAGAGACGAGAGGCTAAAAGTGTGAGCAGGAGATTACGAGTGACAGAGACGTCGATATAGAGACACAGTTTAAATCAGATCTACAGACAGACTATAAACTTTACTAAATGTTCTTTAAGTAACAAAAATCAGTAAAAAAAAAAAAAAAAAAGTTATCCCTTCTTACTCTCAGATGTGATGACGAGTCTCTTGTGTTGCTTGTGGGCGTGTACTGACTGCTACTGTTGTCTCTTGTGGGCGTGGCCTGTGCTTTTTTTTTTAATTCTGATGAGAAACAGTAGTAGTTGTATTTTAAAGCTAACTATTTAAACACAAATTAAATAATGCACTAATCACTCTGAAAATCCAATCGGTTGTATGATTTCTGTGATCGGCTTCGTACTCACGTTGTTCTCAGATTAGAATAACAAAGCGAGCTAACTGTGCTAGCAACGTGCGCTCACCAAATACCTCTACGATCTCTGCTACTTCCTTCCCAGCATTATTTTTACTTCCTGATGTCTCTGGACACATTTAATGACAGGATAAGATAAGAAACCACAGTTATACGTTTTTCTTCCATTTTTGTGTTGAACAGTAAATAGAAACTAACTAATAACTGACTAACTAATTAAGTTAGTTAGTGAGGAGGAACTGAACAAACGTCAGACTACATGCGGCGTAGGATTGGTCCGACGAATCGTTCGAACCAATCGTTTGGATTTGTTGCTTTGGCTAATTTGCATATTGAGAAAATCTCAGTTCAACTGTCACACTGTCACTTTTTCACTGAAATCGCGGCTCCGTGTCGCACACGTGTGGGAAATGAACCGTGTGTGTGTGTGTGTGTGTGTTCTAAAGAGAAAGAAAGAGATGATCAGTCGTTTGATCAAATAAAAAAAAAAAAAGAATTAAAGTGGTGATTCATCACCTTGTCAGTCTCCATGACATTTATCTGGCTCTTGTGCTCTTTGGCAGCTCTACACACACACACACACACACACACACACACACACACACACACACACACACACACACACACAAAATCTTTTCCTTTCACACTTTTAGCTGTCACTCTTCTTTTATTCTTGAACCCTTTTTTCTACCGCCCTCCTGCGTCCTCACACCTTCTCTTGCTTTATTGTCTGAAAGGCGATTTCTCACACCCACACACCCACACACACCCACACACACCCACCCACACACCCACACACACACACACACACACACACACACACGCAGTGCTTTGAAACCTGATGCATTTTCTTTCAAATCCCCCACAATTTCCTTTACAGTTAGCTTTCATGTTATGTAACTGTAGCTAATTAGCATGCTGCCTCTGTGACCAGCTAGTTAATATAATCTAAGCATATATAAAGAATAACACACTTCAGGCTACGCTGTAATAGGAAAATAATCCATAAAAGAAATAAAGGATTATTGTCCCGTAACAGCCTGGGCTGTAGTGTTTTATTCCTCTTATATGACAGCAAATTCCCTGTGACTACTGAACAATGAAGCACAGTTTTTATCCACTTATAGTTACATATAATGTTGTGGAATATCGGTGAAAGAAGTTAGTTCCTGTTCTCACTTACGTTATAGCAGCTATAATCCGTCGTTGCCTCGCCAGCGTCTCTTTTCTCTCTCTTGATAAGAACGCAGCTTCACGTTACAACATGGTATAAAAAGCGCTGACACTGGAGACTCCTTCCATAAATGACAAATGAACACATTTCTCCTTACAGAAAACGTCACCATATCGACGATTTAGTTTACGTGGCGCGTTCGCTGCACACGTCCCTGTGAATGAGCTGTTGCTATAGAAACGATAACATATCAGAACAAGCGCATTAATATAAACCTGCGCTACTGTCAGAGCTGCTGTTATAGAGAACTAATCAACACCTTCTGACCAATCAGCATCCAGAACTCAGCAGCTCTGTGGAGTAAATAAATGTGGAGAACCAAATGCAAAGAGTATTTTTATCTCCCTTTTTAAAAAAAAAAAAAATTTGATACATTTATATAGCATATTTCTTTCTAAAAACAACAAACAAACAAACAAATAAACAAACAAACAACAATAGTGCTTCTCCTATTCACATCTGTATTTATATCCATTACTCTTTATCTGTTCTTCCTGAATATTCGTATATGGTTATTTGATACGTATCGCCATATAAACGTATCAAAATGGCCTCAAATGTTTAAAACATAAGTGTGAAAAGAGTGTTAAACTTTTGTGTGCTTTGAGATTAGAGATTAGCTTAAGGCTAAACACACGTCCAGGCTTCGAGAAGCGTTTAAACGGTTATAAAATGTTTTCTGTTACTAAACGTGGAGGTGTGGCTTCAGAGCGAGGAAGATGACGGACGAGGGGAGAAAATGATCATCGTGTGTCAAGGCTTAATGTCAGATATCAAAGTTGAGAGTTCGGAGAAGAAGAGTGAGATGGTTCCTCCAGCCGTGAGCGATGGTGTGGTGGTAGAATCGGCTGCAGACGTCTGCTGCAAGGTTAAAGTTTTCCAGTGAATCAGCAGGACGTTGTGCAGGAAGTAATTGCTCCAGTGATGTCGTCCTCCATCCTCTTTATCTCTCCTCCATCATCTTATCATAAATCTCCCTCACGGACGAGTGACCTTTACCTGAGATGCAAATTTTCATTAACCTGACTATTAAGATCTCCTGCACTGTCATTGAGAAACAGCAGTATAGGGCACTCGTTTATTCATTCGTTCGTTCATTCGTTCAGAAGGAAGGAAGGAAGAAATTGAAACAGAATTTTTTAAAGAAAATATGTAATAAATGTAGGATTTACTATAGTACTAGTATAAAAATGTGATGTTACTCGAATACAGTGTGATATTTACTCCATTATATTTACTTACGATTGTAAGAGTAGCTTCAGTAGCTTTAGTGGTAAGAAATAAACCACTCCGTGTCGTGCCGTTTCAGGAAAATAATCAACCACAAGGTGGTGTGATGAAGTGGCGCTACATCCTGAGGCGGATTATTTTCCTCTAACAGCACGTCCCTGAGTGTTTTACTCCGCTTGCACCACAGCAACTCACCAACAAGTGCGACTTTTATTTATTAAACAACAACAAATTCCTCATTTTTATCCATTTACAGTTACATTTAATGTTGCATGAAGCGAATTAGTTCCTGTCCCGTGTCACTGAGAAACCGCAAAGAGGCGTAAACTCGTCTGTCCTGAAGACGTCGGAAGACTTAAAGTTACAGCTTCACCTCTGACTGATACAAAGCGCTGACACTGGAGACTCCTTCCATACGTTACATAAACGTGTGATGTGATTTAGGACATTTTATTAGGAATTAAAACTGAATTGTAAATGTGTTTCTATTATTATTCAAATGGGATTTTTTTTTTGACTTATGATCATTTCATTGTAAATGTTTCTAAACGTCTCTCTGAGTGATGAATCAAATGAACCGATTCACTAATTTAAAAAGAATCATGAAGCCCAGCACGAGTCATTCCTGTGTATCTGAGGTCAGTGCGCCATCTAGTGGCTGTTAGACACAATCAGGGCTCTTCTATAGACCTAATGGGAAATATTTGGATTATACAGTGTACGTTCCAGGGCTAAAAATTGAGCCAAGCCCACATTAGCAAAATATTAAGACCATTTTAATGGTCTTAGCAACAAATCATTGGTCAGGAAATTAGCAAGAATTAAACAAGGACTGTAGATCTGTCCCTGCTCTATCGATCCTGGTCCATTCCTGAGCGTGTAAACTTGTATTATTTGTTTGTGAAGCTTTGCATGGGCTTGCTCTACTGTACACATCTCAGTGATCTCCTTACTCCGTACACTGCCTCAAGATCTCTTCAATCATCAGGTCACTTACTGCTTTCAGTCTCACGTTCACGCTCCAAAGCTGAAGGTGACGGTGTCTCGGGGTCTGCTCCCAGGCTCTGGAGTAATCTCCCTTTTCATATAAGATCATCTCCTCTAGTGCTTTGCTCAAATCCTCCTTGAAAACTCACTTTTATTCCTTATCTTTTAATTCAGTCTGAGCCTGGAAAATGTCCATTTGTCTTCCGATATTTTGTATTGTTAAATGTTTTTGTGTAAACATCTGTTTTATGCTACTTGTACAGCACTTTGGGTTCAACTTCAGTTGTTTTTAAATGTGCTTGTTAACTCAACTCAACTCAACTCAACTCAACTTATCAGGCCCTTGGTGAGCTGCATCAGGTGGCAGATAACCAAATAACCACTAATCCTTTAAGAAAAAAAAACATCCCAGAAGATATTTTTGGAAAATCTTGTACATCCAGACACGTGTTAGTTTGAATTTTAGTTTAAATCAAACATTTTAATCATTATCATGATTTTGCGTACAGGAAGTGAAGTGAAGTGATGTGTAGTCAAGTGTGGTGACCCGTACTCGGAATTTGTGCCCTGCTTTTAACCCATCCGAGTGAACACACACAGTAGTGAACAAACACACACACACACACACACACACACACACACACACACACCGTGAACACACACTCGGAGCAGTGGGCAGCATTTTTTGCTGGGGCGCCCGGGGAGCAGTTGGGGGTTCGGTGCCTTGCTCAGGGGTCTCACCTCAGTGGTGGTATTGAGGGTGGAGGAGACGCTGGTCATTCACTTCCCCCACCTACAATCACTGCCAGACCCGAGACTCGAACCCACAACCTTCAGGTTCACCTTCAGGTTACAAATCCGTCTCTCTGACCATTAGCACTGCCTCCAGACTGTAGAAGTGAATCCCCCTGTTTCTAGCTTTCCCTCCAAACAAACAGTTCACTGCAGCAAAAGGAAACCAGCGAGTGGAGGCACACGAGCTCTCAGGAGTGCATCTGCTTCATTCCTGCTCATTTCCTGACCAATGATTTATTAAGAACATTAAAAGCTTCATATGTGGCCATTTTGGACTGTTTTTTCCCCAGGAGTGTATACCTCCTGAAATGGATCATTTTCATTCACGTGCATGTTACCTGTAATCACACTGGATGCCATTTTCTGATTGTGATAAAGCACTTGCTAATTTAACACTGTTTCTTCTTGCCACGTGTCGTCTTCATAAGCTAACAGCACGTACTGTATCTTACGTCTAACATCTCTCCCCAAAAACATTACATTCATCTCATTCAGAGTGAATCCAGTAAAATGATCGTCTCTGTTACTGATATTAAGTTTTAAGTATCTTTATGTCTGAAAGTTGTAACAGCACTCAAAGAAGAAACCTGAAAGAAATGCTCAGTAAAAGGAAAACAAACAAGACACAACATTAAATGTAATTATTAATACATAAACACAAATGTATCATCATTCACTAAATGAAAAGTTGGAATTACTGGTGTGGCGAAAGAGGAATAAAACACTTGCTGTTGTAGGAAAAGGAACAGCTTCAGGGTGGTGATTAGTTTCCTGTAGCAGCACCACACGCGGTGTTTTATTCCTCCCTGAACACAGCACCGTTTCTTTTTAAAGTAAACACTACAGGTGTGCTGGTTTGGAACATAGCCAACATAGTCTACCTGTGAGCATGTGATCGCTGCTGACGTTTGGGGGCGGAGCCTGCATTCATAGGGAACACAAAAACACGTCCTTTCCTCTGAAACGGAAGTGAAAGTGAAATCTGAGGGGTTTAAGCAGAGAGAATCGAGTAATCGCCTGGAGGTGAGTGTGTTTCAGAGCTCTGCCCTGGATCTTTATATGAGGAACACCTGATACTGTCTCTGTTATTGATCTTAATGATGTGTTTGATCTTATTGTTGATGTGTTTGATGTTATTGATATTGTTGTTATTGATGTATTTGATCTTATTGATGTTGTTGATGTATTTGTTGTTGTTGATGTGTTTGATGTATTTGTTGTTGATGTATTTGATGTTGTTGATGTATTTGACGTGTTTGATGTACTTGATGTTGTTGATGTATTTGATGTTGTTGATGTATTTGATGTTGTTGATGTGTTGGATGTATTTGATGTTGTTGATGTATTTGACGTGTTTGATGTATTTGTTGTTGTTGATGTATTTGATGTTGTTGATGTATTTGTTGTTGTTGATGTGTTTGATGTATTTGATGTTGTTGATGTA
>CM074931.1:22598536-22608536 GCA_037576815.1 Pangasius larnaudii
TCAGCTCTTAGCTTAGTGCTTAACTCTTAACCTAGTGTTCAGCTCTTAACTTAGTGCTTAACTCTTAACTTAGTGTTTAGCTCTTAGCTTAGTGTTCAGCTCTTAGCTTAGTGCTTAACTCTTAACCTAGTGTTCAGCTCTTAACTTAGTGCTTAACTCTTAACTTAGTGTTTAGCTCTTAGCTTAGTGTTCAGCTCTTAGCTTAGTGCTTAACTCTTAACCTAGTGTTCAGCTCTTAACTTAGTGCTTAACTCTTAACTTAGTGTTCAGCTCTTAGCTTAGTGTTCAGCTCTTAACTTAGTGTTCAGCTCTTAACTTAGTGTTTAACTCTTAGCTTAGTGTTTTAACTGTTAGTTTAGTGTTTTAACTGTTAGTTTAGTGTTTTAACTGTTAGTTTAGTGTTTACAATCAACACCACTGTGAAACTCTTATAGTGTTTATATTACTCTTTCAATTTTACCATTTAATTCTTTTCTATGTCCTGTTTAATGTCTATAAACACAGTGCAAGTCTACACTGTAGAGGAAAATTCCAAGCCGGAAATGTGTGTGTTTGTGTTGTGTAACCTGTTTTTTGACTCGCGTGTCACACCCACCTGAAAATATTAATTAATTAATTAATTAATTAATTAAAGGATAACTTCTAATTATATACTGAATAAAGAATCATTCCTAATAAATCAGAATGAATAAAAGAATCACTCACAATGAATCAAAGTGAATGGAAGAATCACTCCTAATGAATCAGAATGAATGAATCATTTCTAATGAATCAGAATGAATGAAATAATTACTCCTAATGGTTTATAATGAATAAAGAATCACACCTAATGAATCAGAATGAATGAATCATTTCTAATGAATCAGAATGAATGAAATAATTACTCCTAATGGTTTATAATGAGTAAAGAATCACTGCTAATGAAACAGGATGAATGAATCACTCCTAATGAATCAGTACAAATGGAATTACGACTCCCAGTGAATCAGAATGACTGAAAAAGTTAATCTTAATTAATCTAAATGAATCAAAGACTCACTCCTAGATATTTAGAATGAATAAAGAATCACTTCTAATGAATCAGAATGAATGAAGGAATGAATCTTAATGAATCTAAATGAATCAAAGACTCGCTCCTAGATATTTAGAACGAATAAAGAATCACTTCTAATGAATCAGAATGAATGAAGGAATGAATCTTAATTAATCTAAATGAATCAAAGACTCACTCCTAGATATTTAGAATGAATAAAGAATCACTTCTAATGAATCAGAATGAATGAAGGAATGAATCTTAATGAATCTAAATGAATCAAAGACTCGCTCCTAGATATTTAGAACGAATAAAGAATCACTTCTAATGAATCAGAATGAATGAAGGAATCACTCCTAATGAATAAATCTGAATCCTCTGACCTTTACCTGTAGCTTCGCCTCAGAATCTGAGACTGCAGCAGCTAATTACGTCCCTGAGAGAAGTTTTGGCGCAGCAGCCGGATGGTATCAGCCTGAACGAAGCTCGCAGGTCCTGTCCTCTTCTCTTCGACCCCGAACTGCTGAAGGATCATCCGTCTGTCCGGCACCTGCTCCTCTCCATGCCAGCGGTCGTGCATCTGCGAGGGTTTGGTGCTCAAACACGCCTCTTTCCTGCTCTCAGAAACAACAGCTGATGGAAGATTTAACCCCTTTTAAGCCAATGATTTTACATCAGATCCTCACTATGAGTGATATCAGGAGGTAATATAGTACTACGTAAGTATTAAAACACTCCCTGTCATGCAGTTATAGGAAAATAATCAACGACATGGAGGTGTGATGAAGTGGAGTCACTGTTATCATGCTGAAGTCGATTATTTTCCTATAACAGCACGTCAGGGAGTGTTTTAATACTGTTTTATTCCTCTTAAAAAATATTTTTATTTATTAACAAACATGTCATACTTTTTTTTATCCATTTATAGTTACACTTAATGTTGTGGAAGGTCTGTGAAACAAGTTTTTCGAGACTTAAACTTTGTAAAAGTACCAGATCAAGATGTTTTCACAAAGGTGTTGCACTGTATATTTATTTAATTCGTATTTATCTGTTTTCAAATATGAATCCAAATTAAAATACTAATATAGAATGATGCAGCTTCTTCTGTATAGAGTGTTTCTGAATGTTCTTCTCATTTCCTCTCGGCTGAATGTTGACGTGAAATGCACGCTGTGGTGGAAAATAACGTTTGTTCAAAAGAGACGATTAGGAACGGTTGGATTTTAAAAATAAAAAAAAACTGGATCCAAGTCTCCGTGTTTGTCCTACAACCGATTCATTTCAGTTTTATTTGTATAAAAGACGTCATCACAAAGCAGCTTTATAGAAGTCTGAGAATCCAGAGACGACAGCGGCGAGGAAAAACTCCCTGAGACGACACGAGGAAGGAAGCTCGAGAGGAACCAGGCTCACGGTGGAGGAACTGGAGAGCGCATGTGTGTGAAGAGTAAAGACACAGCAGCAGCAGCTCAGCTACAAACCCGGATCCACCGGATCCAGCTGAGCTATTTTATATAACGTTACACGTTTTGTGTCAGTATTTATTCGTAAATCAAAGCGAGTTCATAAAGATATACAAGCTGTTGCAGCGTTTCACATCCGATTGTGGTGTACTGGAGACACTCCGGGTGTCACGGGTGAACTCGGCACCGAACGCTCCCTGCTACGGCAAATCATATGGAAGGGGTGGGGCATCCTGACCACACCCATATTGCCTTTCATATCAATGGGCGGGGCATCATGTGGCCAGGAGAACCGCAACCTCTGCAGGAGAGAGGTGAAGAAGATGAAGAGCTCTGTCTTCGCGAGGGACTCACCGAGACACACCCTCGGACCTACAGTGCACACACGGCCACACACACACCCACACACACACACACACACACACACACACACGCATACACTTTAGTATATGGTACAACAACCGCACAATCAAATGTCATCACTGTGTCTGCTTCCCATTTTCCACAAATCGTTCCCGATACGAAACTCCACACACTCTCTCCATCCCGCTCGTTTACAGCAACGATGGTGTCTCACCCAGAGAAAAAGGCAGGAAGAACTCATTTTTGCAGAAGTGGCCGTTGTCATCCAGGAAGTTCTCGGGGTTGAAGGTATCCGGGTGTTTCCAGTGCTCCTTGTCCTGCAGTATGGCCATTAAATTGGGTGTAATCTCAGTTCCCTGCCACAGAAACAGAACCAAATGATTAGGCCACAGCGCTGCTGAAGTCTGGATTGTGATTGGTCAGAAGATGTTGATTAGTTTTCTGTAACAGCAGCTCTGACAGTAGAATGCGCTCAGTCTAAAACGTTATCGTTTCTATAGTAACAGCTCATTCATAGATGCTCCATTAATAATAAACAGAATAAAAAAAAGATGTGGTGAAGTTTTCTTTCTGTAAGGAGATGTTTATTTAACACTGATGGAAGGAGTCTCCAGTGTCAGCGCTTTGTAACAGTCAGAGGTGAAGCTGTAACTTGAAGTTTTCCGACATCTTCAGGACAGAGGAGGTTTTTTTGTGTGTTTATAGCTGCTATAACGTAAGTGAGAACAGGAACTAGCCTGTTTTTCGTGGATTTTTCCGCTTTTCTGCAACATCGAATGGAACTACAAACGGATAAAAAGTATGACGCGTCGCTCTTTAATAAATTATATCAAACCCAGCCACGATAATTAACCCGAGCTCTAAGTCTCCGTGGAGTTATTTCTGTGTCAGAACTAAGCATATAGAAGTAAATTCCAGGATAATGTCACGGAAAATGGACGAGAACCCAGACCTTTGCGAGGGCAATCCTCTACAGCTCGTACCTTGGGGATGGTGTATCCTCGCAGCGGCGTCGTCTCTGTAGTCTGGTGGATCACGCCGAGTGGAACGATGTTCCCGAAGCGCAGGATCTCGTGTACGGTGGCGTGTGTGTACGGCAGGCTCGTGCGCTCGTCCATGCTGGGAGCGCGATCGTAACCAAGCACACGCACGATCTCCTCGTGACAGCGCTCTGAACACACAGACACGAATACACAAACAGTTGCAGTACGGACAAACAAAACGTCCTCGCTACGTCCTCAAAAAGCTGCTAAGATTCTCCTTTTCAGGCTGCTAACATATTTTACATACAGTATTTTTTTTTACAAATAACAGCTATATTTTGTCCACTAGATTCTGTTCTATTCTATTTTGCGATCTTATTCATTACATTCTGCTTTTATTATATTTATTATGTATCACAGTTGCACTGTGGGACGAGGCACTAAGGAAAAACATTTCATTAATGTATGTAATGTATGTGACAAACAAAGAACCTTGAACCCTGAACACGATACAGAACATCGATTACAGTTAGACTTATTCAGTTATTGATGAATTATTCACACGTCAGCTTTTTAAACTTGTAACTTGTTTGTTTTTTTCACACCAGAGTTAAGAATTCAGGTTCGGCTGGTTTCAGAGTGCAATAATTTTTAAGTGCAGGATTCAGAGCTGTAATTATCACGTTATTCGCTGCGTTACGTTACGTTTTTAACATGAAATATTACAGGATCGTGAGATTTCATGAGCGCGCAGTTACGCAGCTGTATGTTACAGTACCTTGTATTTCTGGATGGTTCATCATGAAAATCAGGCCCCATCTGAGCGTGGTGGCTGTGGTCTCAGTTCCCGCAAGGAAAAGATCAGCCGTGGATATCAGCAGGTTCTCCACATGAAACGTCGAATCTTTGCTCGACTCCTGCTGCTCAAAACAGGAAGTGATGTTATTCTGTAACACCAAAGACGCCTTCCACATGCAGCACAGTCAAGTCCAAAAACCTGAGTCCACCAATGAATTATTTTTCCTAGATTCATCCAAGTCCAAAGGTTAGCTCAATATTTACACACGTACTTCCTGTGTGTGTGTGTGTGTGTGTGTGTGTGTGTGTGTGTGTGTGTGTGTGTTTCCTGGGCTTCTCATTCAGATTATTAAAATCACCTGTGTGTAATTTACTCTTCTGAGGTTGCCAGATTATTATTGAGTTCAAGTGTCTAAGATGGAGTTTTTCAACAGCACCTTTAAACACAAACATGTGCCTTTAAATTCCAATAAAATCAGGAATAGATCAAACAGACTGAGGAAGGAAGATCAAGCGTCGTACGATGTAACAGATACTCGTGCGCACGCCTTAATCAAGCCACGAGACTAAATCGTGGTCATGGAATTGTAATGTGTGCGCGTGACGTAGGCGTTTTCATCACACGGTTAGTTCCTACTGAGATTTGTTGAAGTAATAAAATTATGCTGATATCCTTGTGCATTCGATGGGTTCTGCTGTAAAGAAAACATGCTCAGGGTTTGAAGGATAAGCTGACCTAGCGCTTTAAGAAACTTTAAGTTTAACTTTATCCGTAAAAAAAATTCACCCCTCGAGATAAGCCACGTTTCTGATTATGATCTTCAGATGCTCGTGGACTTTAAAGGGACAATATTATTACTTAAAGGATGATGTCATATTTGTGTGTTCAATATCGGTCTCGAATGACATTCCATGGTGTGTGTGTCAGCGTGACGTCTTGTGGTTCTATCACACTGTCAGACGGCGGCGCTGGACTTAACGCTGCTCCTCACTCGAGCCGATATCACGCAAGAAACATGCGCTTGAGTTCAAGATCAGAATCCAGAGTAACCGAGACACGCCTCTGTTTTAGACAAACTCCGCCCCCCAATGCGTAACTCTCACGTAACTTCTGACAACCGCTTAACCCTGCAGTTACATCTGACGTCAGAACACTGAAAACAAGTTCAGTATTAAACCCTGGCTGAGCGCTTTACTCTGCGCTGAACAGCGCTGGAGTCTGAGCTCGTTACCTTGCTTATCTCCACCAGGTAGGCGTCGATGAAGTCACGCGGGTTCTCCGTGTCCAGTGTCTTCTTGTGCTGCTCCATCACCTCGCGGATGAACGCTATTAAAGCACCGGCGTTCTGATGGATCTTCTGGTGCGGACCAGGGAGGTGTTTTATAAAAGGGACTAAGTTGAAAATCTACAGAAAAAGAAATGTAAGAGTTAAGATGTTTCTACAGTACAGAAACGTAATTTCTCAAGACTTCTGAAACTTTTCAGCCCTGATACGCTCGGTCTGGAAGAAGGAATGTAAAGTATTCTCTAGGAATTTCTGTAGATAATGAAGGTCATAAAGATTGTGTAGTTGTGGTCTGATTATTCTTTACTCCTTAAAACCTCAGACGATTTGGGAGACACACTGAATTACTGTGTTTTTTACACCATGGCAGTTTACCAGTGACTACAACTTTTTATTTATTAACAAATGACACATCATACTTTTTGTCTGTTCATAGTTACATTAAATGTTGAAGAACATAAAAACGAGTTAGCTCCTGTTCTCACTTACGTTAGAGCAGCTGTAAACTGTCGCTCCCTCACCAGCCGCTCTTTTTTCTCTCTCTCTCGACGTTAATAAGACAAAAAAAAATTGACGCAACTTTTTATATTACTGAGAAAAAGAAGCAAAGAAGCGTAAACTCTTCCGTCCTGATGATGTCGGAGAACCTAAAGTTACAGCTTCACCTCTGACTGTTACAAAGCGCTGACACTGGAGACTCCTTCCATACGTGTGAAATAAATTACAGAAAACTTCACCATATCAATGATTACAATCATTTTTAAAAAAAAATCAGGTTATTATCAGTGGAGTGTCCGCTGTACATGTTCCTGTGAACGAGCTGTTGCTATAGAAACGATAACGTGTCAGAGCGAGTACGTTAATTATAAATAAACCTGCGATTTGCAGCTGCACTACTGACAGAGCTGCTGTTATAGAAAATGAATCAACACCTTCTGGTCACAATCACGATCCAGACTTCAGCAGCGCCGGGGTGTAATCAGTGATAATTAACTCATTAATGCTCTTTAACGTTACCAATCCCACAGGTGAGCCAGAGAGACGAATGTTTTCGTTCAGGATTTCCAGGAGCTTAGCGAAGCGCTTGTTGTTGTAGTCGAAGCGATCTCCGAAGACGATGGAGCAGATGATGTTGGAGACGGCGTTCATTATGGGGTGCAAGGGGTTAAAAGGTTTCCCTGAGGGGGAAAAAAGGTGAAAAAGTGCAAGGGGATGGATTTGATAAGGAAGAATACAAAACCCAAACAGTTACTGTCAAGTATACCGACCGTGCGATGTTTTTTTTTTTAATCTGTTAGAATGAAATGTGATTAGGACGTTGTCTGACCTTCATGTCGGAGCATCTCCGTTATAAGACAGTGTGCTTCCTCTGCCACTCGTTCCTCCACCGTTTTCTTCCCCAGACCGAAGTCGCGTAGCGTGTGGAGAGCGAAGCGCCGCTGCTGCTTCCACGCATGGCCGTACGTGACCGCTATGATACCTGAGACAGACAGACGCAAGGGATTATTATACGTGTGTGTGTGTGTGTGTGTGTGTATTATGTGTGAGACTCCAGGATTATTACAAATCACATTAGGAAATAAATGTATTGTTTAAAAATCAATGAAAAAAAAAAAAAGAATTGTCAAAAAAAATCACATAATACAAAAATATTAAAAATACTTAATGTGTAAAAAAATATCTAATGTGAAAATGAACCTGTGTGTAAAAATCATACATGAAAAATAAAAACAAAAACTACTTTTTCTACAAAATTTGTGAAAAATAATATGGAGTTCACCTGAAAACATACAACGCATTTAAATTCTGTATTAAATCAAAATGTTAAAAATAGAAAGTAAGTAATTTATATTTATGTTACAAAATGAAGTCCCCAAAGAAGTAATCATGCTACTTTATTGGAGTTTTATTGAAGTTTTTTTTAGCTTGGTTACCAAATATTAATCGTTTTTAGCACTATTATGAAGTTATAAAAACAAAATTAAACATAAAACTGTTATAGCACTGAAAATAAATAAATAAATAAACAAATAAACAAATACAACAGCAGTACTGACCGTAGCCTTTGGTGACCCATTCTATTAGAGGCATGTATGGCCTCCCGGAGAACACGGTGCCGTTCTGAACCAGCGCCTCCTTCACCACCTCAATGTTATTCAGCACGATCAGCGGCCTCCTGCCCACGTAAAAGGTGCACAGGTCACCGTACTGCGGCATCTGCGTGGGCGAAGAGTCGCTACTTAACCATAATGACAGTTAAACGTCGGATTTCATGTCGCTCTGTGGGATGGTCAAAGTTTGGGATACTTTTTAGAACCAAAACGTCTTGGATTAATCTGTATAAGGCTCCATCCATCCCTCAAGTTTCCAATGTAATGCTACCACCACCATGCTTCACAGTGTGGATGAAGTTCTGAAGTTCTGGATGAAGGGTGAAGAGCAGTGCTGGGTTTCTGCCACATGTAAGGTTGAAAATGCCATTAAACATTTGATATATATATATATATATTAACCAAACTCTGATTGATACCATTCCAGAAATTTGGCCCGGACTTGTCTTGATTGCACTTTGACCATCTTCATGCTGCTGTTTGTTCACTAAGACACTCTCTGGGTTCTTCATGTGACTCACAGATCGACTCCATTCAACTCATTATGTCACTTCTGAAGGGAACTAATTTAGAGATTTCACTCCAAAGGGGGGTGAATATTTATGTACTTAATGTAATAATGTTATGTAATATACAGTTCTTTTTATGCAATTAAATAATTTTGCAAAATATACAGACCCCCCCCCGAAAACTTCAGTATTATTTCGTGTTGGTTCATGAAATAAAATCTTAATCCAGTCCGTTTCAGTTCTAAAACATAATGTGGAAAAGTTCAAGGGGTGAATACTTTCGCAACACAGTGGACACACAAGCATAAACATGTCTAAATAAGGAAGTCCAGAAGTAAACTCCTGTTACACAACCCTGTCTCTGTTCAGCACACACTTCTGATAAGCAGGTAAGCATAGAAATGCACACACACACACACACACACACACACACACACACACACACACACGTTCAGTTCTCTCCAAAAATGATTTCATGAAACATGAGCAAAAAAAGAGCAAAGCAGAGACTGACTGATCTAGAAACGTTCACTGGGTCCTTCATGAACTGGAGCAGGTTCCCCACGAAGGGCAGTGGTGTGGGTCCTGGAGGATTGCGGCTCCTCGAGGAACTCAAGGTGAAGATCTCGAGCAGAAGCAGAAGGACGAGGCCGAGCAGCACGTACAGGCCCGCAGAACCCAGGTCCATGTACCTCAGGAGAGCCTGCATGTTGAGAGCCTGCAGAATGACCACACAGAGGTCTGTTCATACAGGAAAAACAGGAAAGGGAGGGAAGCAGTACAGTAACGACGCGACGCCGTGTCACGTGCTCACATTTCACTCTTCACCTCTGTACACGTTCTTATAACAGAGCTGCAGCGAGCTGGGCGTGACGGGCCGCATTCCTGTGTGTGACGGAGGGGAAGGGTGGAGAGGAAACAATTCAATTCAATTCAGTTTTATTTGTATAGCGCTTTTAACAATGGACATTGTCACAAAGCAGCTTTACAGAAATAAATGGATTAACAACAAATATATTAGAAATATTTGAATTTATCACAGTAATTTTATCCCTAATGAGCAAGCCAGTGGTGACAGAGGCGACGGTGGTGAGGAAAAACTCCCTGAGCTGATATGAGGAAGAAACCTTGAGAGGAACCAGACTCAAAAGGGAACCCGTCCTCATCTGAGTGCAACAGATAGTGTGATTAAATTAATAAATCCCTTCTATTATTGTGCGCTATAAAGACAAGTAGTGCAATTGTGCAACCAATAAACAGTGCTTCACATCCGGCTTTTGCATGTGTCCTGGGTGATGAGACTGTAAGCGGACGGTGCTGAGTGCAGGCGTGAACGAAGGTGTCTCCAAGACGCTTCGTGATCCCATCACTCACTCCAACCACATCCAGAGGTGGTCCGGGACGCACACCACATCTGGAGCGTGAATGCGAACGCTCTCTGGGAAGAGCTC
>CM074931.1:22613536-22616687 GCA_037576815.1 Pangasius larnaudii
GGATGGCCTGAGAGCTCACCATGGCACGGACCATCTGAGGAACTGGGGGGGGGACGATGGGAAGATGAGTCAGTTTATCTAAACGTCACTGAGACAAACAGTGTGTCCCACTGAACATGTAAACACAAGCACCTTGTGTAGGTGATGTGTGTGTGTGTGTGTGTGTGTGTGTGTGTGTGTGTGTGTGTGTGTGTACCCTGTGTAGGAGCTCCTCTCTGTCGGAGGTGTCTGTAATCAGGACATTCTCTCCGGACGTGTCCCACGTATCCGCACTGGAAACAGCGTCTCTCTCTCGGCTCTCTGTCCTCCTCACGCACCTCCTCATCCTTATCACTCTCCTTCTTCTTCATCCTACACACACACACACACACACACACACTTAGCTACATGGTGATTACAATCCCACACACACACACACACACACACACACACACACACACACACACACACACACACACACACACACACGGTACGAGCGTCTGACCTGCGCCTCTTTGGGCAGTCCTTCATGTAATGTCCGATTTTGCCACAGATCCGACAGCAGCGGTCATTCGGCGCGAGCTCGCCGTCCGTCAGCACCTTCGAGTCGAAGAAGTAATCCTGACCCACACACACACACACACACAGAGTTTGGACTTTGATTTCAATGTATTTGTGTGTTTTATATGAAACAATAAAAATTATATGAAAAAATAAAATAATATGAAATAAAATAAAATGCTCTGTGTGTGTGTGTGTGTGTGTGTGTGTGTCTCACCGCTTCCATCCCCAGCTTTGGATAAAACGGCGTTCCGAACAACTTCCTGCCGTTAATGAAAGCCTTCATGATGAAATTCGTCACTGAGAGAGAGAGAGAGAGAGAGAGAGAGAGAGAGAGAGAGAGAAAGAAAGAGAGAGAGAGAAAGAGAGAGAGAGAGAGATGATTGGATTTAAACTTGCTGGGACGTGTTAAGCTAATGTTGTAATGTAATGGAAGTCTATAGTCTCCAGTTTAACATGGAGTGCTTAGTGAGTGTGTGTGTGTGTGTGTGTGTGTGTGTGTGTGTCTTTACTTTTCCGTGAAACTCCAGCACCAAGATTGTGATTCAAGTCAAAGGGATCTGTTTCAAAAAAAAGTAAATAAAGAAATAAAAAAGCAGAAAGATGAAAGTGTCCCCCAACGAAACATTCACTCCATCATCACTGAGCATCACTTTCATCTGATCAGCATCTGTGTTTAAAAGTGTTTAAATTCTCTAATCCTCCGGCTGCTCTAGGGTTCTTGGAGAACCTTGTGAAGTTCTTCTGCTTCTTGGTTACTTAGCAACGTAAGGATGTAGGCTGAGGCTCGCACCTTCGATGGCGATGCACTTGGAGGTCCACTGTTTCTCGAAGGTGGTGAGACGTTTGCGCTGCCGGATGGAGATCACGTGCTCTTTAAAGTCGAACTCCTCGGTGTAGAAGCGCAGCAGGCCGAGCCACAGCTCCCCTACCGTCTCACGGTTCTGCTGGAACTCGGGCCAACGCCGCCGCTGCGGAACACACACGCGCACACACACACACGCACACACACACACACACACACGCACACGCACACAATTTCAGCTCTGCGATGTCTATTACAAACTCCTCCACACGTGCACAGAGATTTCTGAAAAGTCATTTTCGCGGTTTTCACGTGGACAGGAGAAACTTGTTCATTTGTTGCATGGATGGATGGAGATATTTTTGAAAACGGAGATATTTTTGAAAACGCTGTCGGAGCGTTTCGTATCAGAAACTCGCTCACCAGCTCGTCCACGTTGTCGAAGAAGAAGGCGTTCCAGCCGTCCACCATCCTCTGAGGAGCGGCGCTCCCGTCGTAGATCTGCAGCACACACAGTTAACCTTCACATCACCTCCTGACGTTCACTCCACTTCTCTCCACTCCAGTCCATTTCAGTCTCTCTCTGTGTGTGTGTGTGTGTGTGTGTGCGTGTGTGTGTACCTCCTGCAGGACGGGGATGACAGGAGGCTGTCTCTGCTGCAGGAAGTACAGCACCATGAGGATGTAGGCGTAAGACGAGAGACTTCCCCTCGACGCATCACCGATGTCGCACCTCTGCAACACACACACACATTAACACTTTACTCTTGTACACACACACACACACACACACACACACACACACACACACACACACACACGCGGTTTTCTCTTGTTACCTTTGCAAACACTTTCATGGTATAGCCCAAATACTGCACACGTGGGTCCAGGGCTGCGTACGTGGCCAACATACGTGTGTTGTGCTGAGCCTGGAGACAAGACGAAGAGGAAATGATTTCACACACACACACACACACACACACACACACACACACACACACACACACACAGTGCCGTTCAGTGACGGAGGCGGTTAGAAGACTGCGTGAGCTCACCAGTGTGTTGTAAAGGCTGATGTCTCCTTCCAGACTGCTCTGCTTGTGTTCAAACTTGACGATAGGCACTTTGGCGGTCGTTATAGGCAGAATATTCCTCAGACCTGAACACACACACACGCGCACACACACACACGCGCACACGCACACACAAACACACGCGCACACGCACACGCACGCGCACACACACACGCACGCGCACAACGAGACGGCTTTCACAATGAACAGAGCTGGTTACTGGACCTACAAGGCACTAAGCATTTCAATACTACAAAAACATAAATGAGTAAAATTAATACATTATAACAAATAAAAATATACAATTAATCAAATAAATAAATAAATAAATAAATAAATAAATAAATGCCTCTGTTTTGATATAATCATAAAGGAGTACATCATTTAAAAAAATAATAAAATAAAAATAAAAAACACACCAAAAAGTTGCTAAAATGTAAATAAATAAAAACCTAGAAATATTCACAAGTAAATAAGGAAAGAAGGAAAAGAGAAATGAAATAAAATTCCTACTTAAAGACAAACAAATAAACAAACAAGGTGCTGATATCTTTTAAATTAAAAGATTAGTATAATTTATTGAACTGAAATAAATTCTAGCAGGTGTGTGGAGCGAGGCTGTACTGGGTGGAGCAGGTGTGTGGAGCAGGTGTGTGGAGCGAGGCTGTACTGGGTGGAGCAGGTGTGTGGAGCAGGTGTGTGGAGCGAGGCTGTACTGGGTGGAGCAGGTGTG
>CM074931.1:22632091-22649625 GCA_037576815.1 Pangasius larnaudii
ACACAATTACACAATGACACAATGACACAATTACACAAAATCAACACTTTACACATAAAGTGCTCTCTCCCTCTCTCTCTGTGTCTCTCTCACACTCTTTCTCTCTCCCTCTCTCTCTGTCTCACTCTCTATCTCTCTATCTCGCTCTCTCTCTCTCTCTCCCTCTCACTCTCACACTGTCTCTCACTCTCTCACTCTCCCTCTCTCTCTGTCTCACACTCTCTCTGTCTCTCTTTCTCCCTCTCTCTCAAACTCTTCCTCTCTCTCTATCTCTCTCTCTCTTCAGCACAACCTTCAGTTCTGGGATAAAGCCCACGCCTACACCGTCTTCATAATTCACAGTAAAACACACTAAGTGTGGGGTAAGTGTGGGATATGTGTGGGGTAAGTGTGGGATATGTGTGGGGAAGGTGTGGGGTAAGTGTGGGGTAAGTGTGGGGTAAGTGTGGGATAAGTGTGGGGAAAGTGGGATATGTGTGGGGTAAGTGTGGGGTATGTGTGGGGAAAGTGTGGGGTAAGTGTGGGGAAAGTGTGGGATATGTGTGGGGTATGTGTGGGGAAGGTGTGGGGTAAGTGTGGGGTAAGTGTGGGGAAGGTGGGGTAAGTGTGGGGTAAGTGTGGGGAAGGTGTGGGGTAAGTGTGGGGTATGTGTGGGGTAAGTGTGTGTTAATCCTGCAGCAGTGCACTGTGAGAGCTGTATAAAGTGTAAATGCTGAATATTTATCACAGCAAGCACAGAGGTGCTTAATGAGCTCATTAATTATTCACTCAACTAATTAATCTCACACACACACACACACACACACACACACACTCCATATACCAGTCTGTCTATCTGACTTGCTGTAGTTATCAGAAGATTAATCAAAAACTCCTTCTCCATCTCTGTCTGTCTGTGTGTCTCTCATACTCTACTGAGGTTTACTGAGGTTCATTTTCATTAATCTACCAGTGTGTGTGTGTGTGTGTGTGTGTGTGTGTGTGTGTGTGTGTGTCAGGTCTCCTTGGTGGTAAACGTAGCGAGTGAGTGTGGCTTCACCCAGGAGCACTATACGGACCTGCAGCAGCTGCAGCGGGACTTTGGACCGTACCATTTCAACGTGCTGGGGTTCCCGTGTAATCAGTTCGGCCAGCAGGAACCCGGCAGCGATAAAGAGATCGACAGCTTTGTGAGGCGCGTTTACGGAGTCTCGTTTCCGCTCTTCAGCAAAATCGCTGTGGTGGGGACCGGGGCCAACAACGCCTTTAAACACCTCGCAGGTAACACACACACACACACACACACACACACACACACACACTACAGTCCAAAGTTGAAATAATTTCCAGCATCTACATGAACTTCTCTCCTTTCAGTGTAAAGTGGGCGGAGCTAATCTGGAGTAATGCTACTGTAAATTCTGCTTTCACCAATCACAGGGCTGGTGTACCTACTGTAGCATGAGCATGCTAATGTAGTGAATGAAAGCTAACCTAGTAACCGAAAGCTAACCTAGTAACCTAAACGTTACCTAGTAACCTAAACGTTACCTAGTAACCTAAACTATAGAGTGAAATTTAAACTAGTAAGTGAAAGCCACGTTTGTTCCTCTCTCTCTCTCTCTGTCTCTGCCTCTGCCTCTCTCTCTCTCTCTCTCTCTCTCTCTCTCTCTCTCTCTGTCTCTCTGTCTCTGCTTCTCTCTCTCTCTCTGTCTCTGCTTCTCTCTCTCTCTCTCCCTCTCTCTCTCTGTCTCTGCTTCTCTCTCTCTCTCTCTGTCTCTCTCTCTCTGTCTCTGCTTCTCTCTCTCTCTCTCTCTCTCTCTCTCTCTCTCTGTCTCTGCTTCTCTTTCTCTCTCTCTGTCTCTGCGTCTCTCTCTCTCTCTCTCTGTCTCTGCTTCTCTCTCTCTCTCTCTCTCTCTCTCTCTCTCTGTCTCTGCTTCTCTCTCTCTCTCTGTCTCTGCGTCTCTCTCTCTCTCTCTCTCTCTCTCTCTCTCTCTCTCTCTCAGAGGTGACTGGGAAGGAGCCTGACTGGAATTTCTGGAAGTATCTGATTGATGTGGAGGGGAAAGTCGTCGGCTCATGGGGTCCTCAAGTGTCCGTGAAGGAAATTCGGCCAAAGATCGTAGAGATGGTGCGCAAACTCATCATCAAACGCAAGGAGGAGCTGTAGAGACACACACACACACACACACACACAGACAGACAGACACACAGACAGACACACACACACACACACACACACAGACACACAGACAGACAGACACAGACACACACACACAGACACACAGACACAGACACACATAGACACACACACAGACAGACACACACACACAGACACACACACAGACAGACACACACACACACACACACACACACACATGGCCATCCACATAAATTTCTTCAACAGAATGTAAAATGTGATACTAAATCAGCACTACTATGAAAACCACTCACACACACACACACACACACACACACACAGAAGCAAATAGGAACATATAACATATCGTATTTTCCGGATTATAAGACACATCTTTAACAGACATTATGATTTACTCCACAGCGCTGCTGAGTGCTGGATTCTGATTGGTCAGAAGGTGTTGATTAGTTTTCTCTAACAGCAGCTCTGACAGTAGTGCCGCTGCAAATCCCGGGTTTATATTAATGCACTGGTTGTAATACGTTATGGTTTCTATAGTAACAGCCCATTTACATGGACTTACAATAAAGCGCAGTTTCAGTGCTGAAAAATAGCAACAATAACAGGAGAAAAACTAAACTAGCCTGCGCCAGTAGGGGGCGCTGTTGAAAATTCTTGCTACATGAATCACCACTAGCCCCGCCCCTCACCTCAACTATTCAGAGCTTCACACACACACACACACACACACACACACCAGCCGCTGTCACACAGAAGAACGTCAAGCGTCCATGAGGTGGACTGTGGACACGACACACTACGTCGTGTTTTTGTAGCGTTGTTGCTACTTTAGCGCCTCCTGATTGGAGCTTTCACATTTCAGGAAGTGGGAGGAGCTTGTTATGCTAATCTGAGACATGTATGTAATGTGGGCGGGGTTTTAGATAATAAGGAGAGGTGAGGTGAGGGGAGGGGTCAGTTGTTAAAGGAACAGTTCAGCGAAAAAAAATTCAAATGTAGCCGATTAGCCGAGACACGTTTGCTAATTTAGTTTAGCGCTGAAGCTATGATGCTAATGTAGCTAACTAGACTTGCTGATGTATAATGATGAACAAAACACTGTGTAGTCAGACGCTGACTCTTGTATCTTGGATAAAATGGCGGCCATCTTGGAAAACCGAGATCACTTTTTCCATGGTGCAGTTTGGAAAGACTCCGCCTTCAACATTAGGCCCCGCCTCCAGGTTTAAAGTTGACGTTTAAAGCCTGAAAGTGATAGAAATGTTGATTGTCTACTTTTGATTTAATTTTTCTAAATAAAGATGGCAGTTTTACTCATCAGATTATAGACGGTTGAAGTGTGGATGAAAACAAAAATAAAATAAAACTAAATAAATTTTTTTAAAAAGAAGCAATAATACGTGAGATAATAAACATGTCTCGGCTGATTAATTAATTGATTAAATACAATTTAATTGCGTTTTATATTGTTGGCTTCACGTATAAAACCAGTCGAATGTTTGCACTCGCTAGTTTGAATAAATATTTTTTAATTTTTTAAAGACATTGTGATAAAATGATAAATCAAAATAAAGAAAGAAAGAAAGAAATCAGTGCCCATGTATACATTTATTTCTGAATCAAAGGGTATTTTTATTTATTTTGTGTGTGTGTGTGTGTGTGTGTGTGTGTGTTTTAATTTTTACATCAAATTGAAACCAGTGAAAATCACATGACAGAAAATGAAACCTCGATGACGTCACGATACACGTCTCAGATATCGTTGTTATCGTGATATCTTTAAAAAATCAAAATTACGTTTTTAATAACTATGAACAAAATAGAGCTGAATGGAAGCAGCTGATCTGAGGTCATTTTTTAAATTACAGCTTTTTACAGATTTGTTTTGATTTTTTTTCCCCGTTTCTGTGTTACAGTTTTTTTTAGGCATTAAATAAAATGATCCTCCCAAGTCGGCGTTTTAACAGCTTTAATGCAGACATCTTATTCTGTACCGTGATACATAACGAGGATCGTAGAAATGTACGTTACGTACTGAACACTGTTAAAGTCAAACGTTTGGACGCCCTGGTTTCAGTCACGTTTTTAATATTTTTAATTTTGACTTAAACCTGGATGAAGTTCGAGAACGCTGTTACGCTCGATACGATATACTACAATACGAAATAGTTTCGATTGAACACTTTCCTGCTTTTTCCAAAGTGTTCGTCATTATTTTAAAAAAAATATATGAAATACTAAACAGTGGACGGGGGTGTACAAACTTTTGAGTGGTGCTGTAGAATTAGCCAGAACAAATCAGTGTGTTGGTGGATTTGTGAGTTAATAATAAAGCCTGCAGACTAACGGCGCATCGCCTGGCCGTGTTCTGTTCTGATTCTGCACCGGAAGAACAGATTTGTTATAAACGAGATTTTAGCTGAAGAGAAGAAGAAAAGTTTTTGTCATTTAGTAACTCAGCACATATTCATCTTCACACAAAGCCACTTCCTCTCAATGAACTCTTCAAGGTTGCTGTTTCTGTTGACGCCATTTTACCTCTGAAGCGTTTCTTCACGCAGAAGGACGGATGGGTAATAAGATCCTGTTTACCGACACGGCTCCGTTAAAAACGAGCTGAAGGTTAAACACCTTCAGCTCCTCCGTGTGCGCCTCCGTGTGCGCCTCCGTGTGCGCCTCCGTGTTTCCATTCAATACCATTTTTTATTGTATCTGAATTTTCACTTCCTTTGAGATCCAAAATGAGCAATTACCGGTAATGAGCCTCATTTATCAAACTGGATACAAACTCATTTATTCGTATTATTATTGTTTTCTCAAGACATTCACTATTCACGAAAATCCCATAAATTCAGAAAAACCTTCGTATCCCATTCGTGCTCCTGCGTGTGTGTAAATTTATGTGTAAGAAGATTCACTGATGTGAACCTCGACCTGATGGTCTTCAGATCCTATAATCTGTAGGATTACTGCACTTTTCTCTCTGGAACATTCTGTGGAGTTTAAACTGTTTGTGTTTGTGACGTTTCCGGCGTTTAGCAGACGCCGTTATCCGGAGCGACTGATAGAAGAGCTTTAGAGTCTCGATCAGAAACACGTCCTCACGCTGGTTCACTCGCTCGGGGCCTCAGAGCTCCGCCCACAACATTTAGTGAAAAAGAGTCATTTTATTTTATTGGCATTAATTAAAGAATATTTAAAAAAAATTTTAGAATGCAAGTCAACACACACACCCATAAATTAAGACAAATAAACCTTTCAGTTATGATGAAAGAAATGGCGGTGTATAAACGGAGGACGAGCCGTGAGCCGTAAACAAACGCCTCAGCCGAAGGAAGATTTAGCGCTCGCGTGTTCTTATTAATGTTATATATTATTACATATTTTATTGCCATAGAAGTGACTCAGAGTAATTTGCAGTTCTGTTTTTCAGTCTTTACCCTGATCGCTCATTTCATGCTCCCAGCTGCCTGTGCACTTTCCCTTTTATGGAGTTTTGTGGGCGTCGCTACATGCAAATGAGCTGTGTTGGGAATGTGCATTGCACGTTACAGGTGATCAACATACGCACACGAGTACAAAGAAAATCAGTGTTTCTGAACGTTTCCACACAACTTTACACAACAGTAACTTCACACAAAACGTTCGTTTCCGTTTCGTTTCCTCCCTTGACTTTGCGCGTGACGTAATTCACGTGACTATTCGTCGTAATTTATCGCCCGTAACACGTTGCTTTTGTTGAACTTTTCCTCTGGGTTTGTGATTAATCTCCTTTTATTTGATGGTTTATGATTCATTAATGACAGAAACAGCTGAATTTATCATCGCCTCCTTCAGCACATGTTTACGAAGAGGCTCATTTGATTTGATTAAAATGGAGCGTATCGCTCACATACGTTTAAAATTAGAGCTCATGATGAATGAGATTGTTGATGGCTGGAATGAACTCTGGTTTGAGTGAATCACACTGTGTGTGTGTGTGTGTGTGTGTGTGTGTGTGTGTGTGTGTGTGTGTGTGTGTGTGTCTTTTGTAAACAGCGTGAGTTGTGTTATTAATCACAGTCCTGTGTGAGATTGCGCATGAAAAGCATCCTGCAGTTTTGTCACATAAATATGATGTTCTCACAGTTGCACTTCATTACGAGGAGCCAAGACACACACACACACACACACACACACACACACACACACACACACACACACAGACAACAACAATGTCGACCAGATGATTAAAGTGGCAGGAAGTGAGAAAATGACATAGACAGGTGAGTAAAAGGCCAGTGTGTGTAAGTAGGACACACACATCACCACATCAACATCACACACTGTCAGTAAACTGGAAAAAAAAATGGTGTAAAATCTTTGATGACTCATACTGTACCTGTCCAATCAGACGCTCTCTGGAACACATTTGTCCCGCCCCCTCAAAAAACTGCGAACTGTAAACTAATCACTTTACAGTAGCAGCAAGTTAGCGTCAGACATTTCATTTGTGTAGTTGTAGTTGTGTAGCTCTCTGCATTCTCCGGTTGTGTGTGTGTGTGTGTGTGTGTGTGTGAGAGAGAGAGAGAGAGAGAGAGAGTTTTACAGCGGTACACTTTTATTTTACTGCCTTTTATTTACGTCAGTCTTTTGTTAAGCCACTGTGGAATGTGTTTACATTCAGCAGGAGGCGTGGCCTATCTCAAACGCTATTGGCTGTTGCAGGAAATCGGTCAAGCCTTTTGACACGCCCCTTCCCTCCCTGACTTCCTGTTTCAAAAGGAAATACTTCAACTCTCGAGCCATTTCACGGTCACTTTGAATGAAAACGATGACGGTGAAATATTTGTGATGAGAACATTTTCAGAAAAATGGTGAAAAGCCTCTGATGATTAATACTCTACTCGTCCAATTTGCATCCAATCAAAGCCTCTCTAGAACACATTTGTCCCGCCCCCTAAACAAATTGGGTGGGGCAAATCACCTAACAGCTAGTAGCAGCTAGTTAGCATTAAACACGGCTGGTTTGAAGCCCTTTGACGCCCTTTGACACGCCCCCTCTCTGACTTCCTGTTTCTGGGAAAATGATGAAAAAGAATCATTTATGATTAATAATCCAATACACCCAATTTTGCGTCCAATCAAATCCTGTCTAGAACACATTTGTCCCGCCCCCTAAACAAAGCACTTGGTCATTCCTTTCCATTAAAACAATGGCATTGTGAAATATTTGTGATAAAAACAAGGAACGATGCTAAAAATATTGAACCCCGAACCATGACACCGAACTAACTACGTCATGACAGACGCTACACGTTGGTACGCCATGGTACGGGCGTCACTGGTCATTTTCAAGATGGCTGCCATTAATAAATCACTGTGGTGTAAGAATAATGAACCACTTCGGTGTGGTAAAGTCAACCCCGCTTCACCATGCCACCCTGCTGTTGATGATTTTGCTATAACAGCATGACACCGAGTGTTTTATTCCTTTATTTATGCGTTCTTTATGTGTAAATCCATGCCATGAATATACGCTAAGACTCGCGTTGTCATGGTTACATAACATCTGCACTGTGATTGTACTTTTTTGAATCTACATTAAAAAAAAAAAAAAATACATAAATAAATAAAGTGGACAACACGTCTATGACTGGAGGGAATTCTGTACGTATTTACTGCTATAACACGACACACACACTCACACACACACACACACACACACACTTTCCTCAAGGCTGTGAAACATTAGAAATCCAATCATCATCACTTCCTTCAGCACAGAAATGAGAATTAAAGCCTTAAAGGCAATCGTATGGATCTCATCACACACAACTTCATCTTTCACCTTCTACACAATTGTTTTATCCACATCGTGTGCTATCACACGTTTCTCTCCGCTCTTCCTCCTTCCTTTTGCCCTCAGTTAATCTCGAACCCTCCCGAGGCTTGATCGAGCGGCGTGAGAGCCGTCGTTTCTCACTTTGGCCAATCAGAATGAGAACGCGCCAGCTGTCGAGCTGGTGTCTCGGTACGCTCCGAGCCCCAGAGCAGCGAAACTTTAAAGATATCAAACTTCTTCTCCGCTGACGTGGAACAACTTCCAGGAAGAACTGATTGTCCTGCTGATTTTCTCCTCAAATCATATTCACGCACGTGGAAATCGGCTCAGAGTCAAATTCAGCAGGGCGCAACAAATTAGCCATCTTTTATTCAGAGCTCCACGTCATTAAGGCTAGCGCGGGAGCTGCGTTCGCACGTGCAGTCTTATGGAATGTAATAAAATCCAGAGATCGAGATGGTTATGGATGTTTCTTGGTTCTGAAAAATGAAGTAGCATAGTTTTAACTTAAAACTTACAGCACGTTTTCTGAGTGAGTGTGTAAGTGAATCAGTGTGTGTGTGTGTGTGTGTGAGTGAGTCAGTGAGTGTGTGTGTGTGTGAGTGAGTGTGTAAGTGAGTGAGTGAGTGTGTGAGTGAATCAGTGTGTGAGTGAGTGAGTGAGTGAGTGAGTCAGTGTGAGTGAGTGAGTCAGTGTGAGTGAGTGTGTAAGTGAGTGATTGAGTGAGTGAGTGAGTCAGTGTGAGTGAGTGTGTGAGTCAGTGAGTGTGTGAGTGAGTGAGTGTGTGAGTGAGTGAGTCAGTGTGAGTGAGTGAGTGAGTCAGTGTGAGTGAGTGAGTATGTGAGTGAGTGAGTGTGTGAGTGAGTGAGTGAGTCAGTGAGTGAGTGAGTCAGTGAGTGTGTGTGTGAGTGAGTGAGTCAGTGAGTGTGTGAGTGAGTGAGTCAGTGAGTGTGTGTGAGTGTGTCAGTGAGTCAGTGAGTATGTGTGTGAGTGTGTGAGTGAGTGAGTGAGTGAGTCAGTGAGTGAGTGTGTGAGTGAGTGAGTCAGTGAGTGAGTGTGTGAGTGAGTCAGTGAGTGTGTGTGAGTGTGTGAGTGAGTCAGTGAGTCAGTGAGTATGTGTGTGAGTGTGTGAGTCAGTGTGTGAGTGAGTGAGTGAGTGAGTCAGTGAGTGAGTGTGTGAGTGTGTGTGTGAGTGAGTGAGTGTGTGAATGAGTGAACTGGTGAGCGTGTGAATAATAAAATAAGTAAATGAATGAGTGAATGCTTTATAAACCTGGTCCATGCGGTGCTTTGACACGTGATAATTAAAAGCTGGTAGTTCCGGAGCGGAGCGACGTTAAGAGCAGGAGCTGAAATGTTCCGAGCTCTAAGAGGGTTTTTATTCCTGCAGGATTCAGGAGGTAATTAGCTGCTCATTAGAACTGACATGGAACACAAAACGCCAAAAAAAAAAAAAAAATGAGAGGAAGAAAAACATCCACTTAAACAACACTAGACTTTCCGGAACTTTCACTTCCAGTCACACAGACCATGAGCTCGCACAAGACGTCGGATCAAAACCAGCTTTAATGACTTTTTAACCAGTTTCATTCACAGTGTTGCTTTTTTTACAGCACATTTAACCAAGACTCAGGAGGAGTACACAGAGAAAAAAACAACAAATTACATTTTTTTAAAAAAAGGTAAACAAACGGCTGAGATTTGGCGAGATTTCCCACAAGTCCACTGGTGTGCAGAGTTAAAACTGTCAGGGGGCGGAGTTATCGCTCATCGCGAGGCATGATCATGATCGCTGACTCCTTTTAGTACTGTGCTGTTTATTATTTGTAATTAATAAATAAAAAATAATTAATCCGTGATATGATATCACTCAGGATTTATTATCACAGGTGAACAGAAATGCCTTCAGGACACACGTGAAACTTTTTTCATGCTACTGAAAAACTCTCTCTTTATTTCACTGATTAGCATTTCGACAAAAAAAAGCAGATTTCTCAAGACGCATAGCAGATAAACAACAAGGCCTCAAGGCAATGTTAGCATATGGTTGCTAATTACAGGCCACAAGGTGTTAGCCTGTAAGGTGCTAAAGCGCACACAGTGTTAGCATTTACATTTACATTTACATTTACATTTACATTTATGGCATTTGGCAGACGCCCTTATCCAGAGCGACTTAGCATACGTTTGCTAGTGGTAATTAGAGCCTGTATGGATATACCGGTAAAATATAATTAAGGGCAAAACAATGATTTTACGTTAAACATACTCAGAGAAATACTCTAAAGATTAGTCTTAAAGAAAAACTCAACCCCAAAACATTTATATCGAAACGTTCGTGATGTGATGTGCGATTCTGGCGCTAGTCTGTTGGTTGGTGGTGTTTTATTGCTAGTGCAGTTACAGTGATGTTTAATAGGAGGAAACTTTACCATCTCAAAACACTCAGGTTTTGCTCTTAGCTTCTAAAAGCAAAGCTTCTTTTCTCAGTCACTTTTCAGCGTCATATTCATGAGAAGTTCAGCGCAGAAGCAGTGGAGATGTCGCTGCAAACGCCGGACTCAAAGTCCCAGAATGCAAAGCGGCTATAAAGACATAGGGTGAGACTCGGCTCGGCTAGTTAGCGATCTACGAGATGACGAGCGCGATGGCGTTGATGTTGATGGTGGTGTTGGTGTGAAAGTTGAAGCTTTGGAAGCGTTTGTGTGGAGGTGAGAGATCCGGACTGACTAAAGAACTAAAGCGCCGCCGCATCACTCTCTTTGGGAAGAGATGAAGCGAGCGCTAAATCCCACTGAACCACTACCAGAACAGCATTGTGGGTAATGTAGGACATCGTTAAGCAAAGTGGAAATAGTTTCATCGACATGTTGATGAAAGAAGTTTAACGTAAAGGAAAAAAAAAAAAAAAAAGACCAGAGGTTAGTTATAAATATTGATATGCAAGTCGTTCATTTTGTTTCTTTTTTTCAGACACATGAGGAATCTTTAGAAGAAGAGCAGATGCTGCAGAAGAGATTTTAATGATATTTTCTCCCCCAAACAGCTGCTGGATGAGTTTATTAAATAGCAAGTCATCCGCTGATGACGCAGAACAGATACCAAACACCGCGAGTCCGGAATCTGAGAATGTCACTTCGACTTACTGGAGGAAAAAAATGAAAAATAAATAAAAGGAAAAATAAATGTATGAATAAAAATATGCCGTAATAATTTTACAGAAATACAGCCATTCGTCTGTCTTTATCCTGGTCAGGGTCATAAGGCTGTTTTGTCTGTGTGTTTATGATAGTAACCGTGTTAGCGCTCAGGATTCAGACTGGAAACATGGCCGCTCTCGGTATTTACACCAGTCTGTTGTTGTGTGTTGATGCAGCTGAGTACCTGAGGTGAAGGCGCTGATGTACACAGTTGCATAACGTTAGCCCTGAGAGTGCGATCCTCACGTTACATCACATACTCACGCTGGTATCGGTTACGATATCGTGCTCATTTACTCGTACAACATGCTCTTAACACGGTTAATGATCGAGAACTGGAGCAAATACAGCAACCTGCTACGATATAAATAACCTGATAAAACCTGATCGTAAACGTAAAACTGAGCACGAGGATGAAACGAGTTCATCACCAGCAGGAAAAAAAAATCTCTACAGATGACACTAGGTCTTATCCAGCAGGTTGTGAAGTGTGGCCAAGTGTGGTGACCCGTACTCGGAATTTGTGCTCTGCGTTTAACCCATCCAAGTCCACGCACACACACACACACACACACACACACACACCGTGAACACACACACGGGGCAGTGTGCAGTGCCGAGGAGCAGTTAGGGGTTCGGTGCCTTGCTCAAGGGTCTCACCTCAGTGGTGGTATTGAGGGTGGAAGAGACGCTGGTCATTCACTTCCCCCACCTACAATCACTGCCAGACCTGAGACTCGAACCCACGACCTTCAGGTTCACCTTCAGGTTACATTAATACTGCTGAAAAAACACACTCGCTCTTCTCAACATGGCTTCCAGGCAAATCAGTTGCACTCGTTCATCAGAAACAGCATGACAGGTCATCTGCATATAACTGAACAGACAGACTGTGGATCACGCATCAACGGCAAATAACGAAAGTAGTGAAACAGCAGCGTTTCGCTGGAAACGTACGATCCATCAGTTACCCGCTGAAGAACTATTTCTGTATATATGGCAACGTGAAAGCAAAAAAGCTTGGACACTTGGTGGTACTTTTCAGACAGAAGCGCACGAACAGGGAGGCACCTGGCCACCAGGGGGCCCCGTAAGACTGCGGTATATTTCTTTAAATATTATATACATATTTTCTTGTCCGTAGTTCACTGAGTCCACGGTTGTTAGCACAGTTCAGGCTTTCGCAGGGCGCCCCCTTGTGGTCCGCAGCGCGAGCAGTATGATAGATCACAGGATAGAGTAGGACGTTCTTTAGAGCTACAGAAACAGAGCTGTTGAAGGCGGTTTACTTTACGAAGGCCCCTCGACGTTAATGGTGGTGACGGTGGCCATGTAGCAGCGCTGAAACAGGCGCTCCGGGTCGGCCGGCTGGTTGTCACAGTGCAGTTTTCCTCTCAGAAAATGCTTGCGGAAGCCTTGAGGTCCTGACGGAGCGCCGTGCTGACTCGAACCCTCCTGAGGCCCGGCCTCAGGCCCTGCGTAGCAAACGGCAAACACAAAAAATAAGAAAAACTTAAACATGGTTTTATTCAGTAAATTAGGAAGAAAAATAAAGATGGGAAGGAAGTAGCAGAGATCGTTGGTGCCTCTGGTGAGTGTATGTAGCTCGCTTCGCTAATCTAATCTGAGTACGAAGCTAATACGAAGCCGAGAGTGTAACGATTTTCACACTGATTAGTTTGGTATTAAATTTGCATTTAATTTTAGAAGCTATATACAGCTGATATATAACTACTACCATTTCTCACAAGAACTAAAAACTGCTAGCCAGGCCACGCCCCTTAGCGACAACAGTAGCAGTCGCTACACGTCCCCACAAGAGACAAACTACCAGCGACACGGCCGACTAGTGGCATGCTGGTGTGAGTGTAGGGTTAAAACTGCTGTACAGTCGCTGTCAGGTAGAGGGCGCTATAGATTGTTTTATTTTCCTAATTTATCTGAGGGGAGAACAATTATAAAATATTAACACTGTTATGAAGACTGTTATGTTTTTGAACATTTTTATGTAACATTTCTTTTGGCCCAGTCACACCGGGAAGTCGCTGCTGCTGATGCTGTGTGTGGGTCTGTGTGTGAGTGTGAGTGAGTGTGTGTGTGTGTGAGTGTGTGTGTGTGTGTGTGTGTCCATACCCGGCACCTGCAGCGTGAGACCATTATCGAGTCCTCGGGGTTTAGTGGCGATGAACAGGTAACAGAGCACACACAGCGTGATGATGAAGGCCAGCAGCACCACAGCAGCTATAGACAAACCCACCAGAGCACCAACACTGGGAGAGAGAGAGAGAGAGAGAGAGAGAGAGAGAGAGAAATAAAGAATCAGAGAGAGAGAGAGAGAGAGAAAGATAGAGAGAAAGAATCAGAGAGAGAGGCAGAGAGAGAGAGAGAGAGAGAGAGAGAGAGATAAAGAATCAGAGAGAGAGGCAGAGAGAGAGAGAGAGAGAGAGAGAGAGAAAATCAGAGAGAGAGAGAGAGAGAGAGAGAGAGAGAGAGAGAGAAAGAATCAGAGAGTGAGGCAGAGAGAGAGAGAGAGAGAGAGAGAGAGAGAGAGAAAGAATCAGAGAGAGAGGCAGAGAGAGAGAGAGAGAGAGAGAGAGAAAGAATCAGAGAGAGAGGCAGAGAGAGAGAGAGAGAGAGAGAAAGAATCAGAGAGAAAGAATCAGAGAGAGAGAAAGAGAGAGAAAGAATCAGAGAGACAGAGACCGAGAGAGAGAGAGGGAGAAAGAGAGAGAGAGGGAGAAAGAGAGAGAAAGAAATGCACCCATCTCCAACCAATCCATGACAGACACGTCACACTTTTATCCGTTTATAGTTACACTCAGTGTTGTGGAACCGCCCCTGTTCTCACTCACGTTATAGCAGCGATAAATAAACATTCTTCCCTCCCCATCCTCTCATTTTCCTTCTCTTCATGTTAATAAGACAAAAAAAAACAACCCGCAGCTTGTCATTTTCTGTTGCTGAGAAACCGCAAAGAAGCGTAAACTTAAAGTTACCGCTTTACCTCTGACTGGTACAAAGCACTGACACTGGAGACTCCTTCCTTAAAGGTTACATAAACATTTATTCATTCGCTGCTCACTGAAAAACTTCACCACATCAACGATGACGCGTCACGTTTCTGTGGAGCGTCTGCCGTACGAGTTCCTGCTTAAAAGAGAGAGGAGAAAGAGAAACGAAAGAAAAAGAAAACTGTGAAACGTTTGTAACCAAAGAGTTCGTTAAAGGAAAAGTGACTTTTAACTTCAAACGCTGCCTCGTTCCCGGAGTGCTGCGGATTAGACGCTTTAACGGAATTACACGTGTTATTTTAAAGACATAATCCTTTACAGAAACACACTGTGAGGAAGTGAAAAGGCTCCGAGATCCAACTTACAGGATTAAAGTTTCTCTTTGAGGCAGTTTAATCCTTTTTTCTAATTATTAATCGCTTATTATTATATTTAATGTTCACCAAAACAATTCATTCCTTTTCTCACTGCCAGAATCAGAAAATTGCTCTGCACAGGATTAAGAGAGAACTATTGAGCACACATCGCACGTGTGGTGATTTATTCTCAGTACAGCACTGACCCGGACGTGATGACGTCCACCAAACACAACAGAGCAGAAATCTCCAGCTCACAGCATTGCTGTGGTCGGAAACTCGGCCCGGTGGAGGCTGCGTAATGATTAACACACACTTTACATGAATAAAGATGAGTTTTCGTCGTTAGCCGAACACCTCCGCGGTGCGCAAACAAGGTAATGATATCTGCTTAGCGTCGTCTCTGTGGCGAAAGACGGATGTGTGTGGAGAGCGACAGAAAAAACGGAGCCTCTCTATTTAAACTCATCATCATCATCATTATTCATCACACCATTTGCTCGAATTTACGCTTCAGGAAAAAGCTGGATTTCCTCCAAAAGCACTTTTGCACTAAATGCTTTTTTTTTTTTTTTTTTTTTTTTTTTTTTTTTTTTAAAGTAGTCATGCACATGATTTAAACAGCTAAAATGTTCTTCCAGGACAAACCAAAGCTTCTGTTCAGTCAGGATTACGTCTGTCATTAATGTTCCAGTGAACTGTGTAGTACGAGACGTGACGATAATTAAATCGCACAGGATCATACAAATAATTACACACGCTGACCTCATGAAGGGATAATCAGCTAATAAGGCATTCATCAGGCTTCATTCTGTTAACGAATCAATGCCTGGATTGAATTTTGTCCTGGATGTCTAACTGAAATCACTGCTTTAAATCCTCAACGTACAAAAGTTTCATTTTTGATATATAAGAAATATATATATATATATAAATATTAAAAATGCCTAATGGACACATTTAAAGCAAGCTGATCTGTGAACTCAAACATGGCTCACGCTCGCTAATAAACACAGCAGCCATGTAGCATTCGTTAGCTAGCTAGTGATGTCACGCATGCTTTAAAAAAAAAAAAGACATAAATAGCTGTCTAGCTACCTAGCATGCCACCTAGCCGCTGTGTTAAACAACTAGCTCGTAATTTAACTACAAAAATAAATAAATAAACTGTGGTTTGTCCATCAGAGAAACTCAGTGTGATGTTAAATAAGAATGTCAAGCAATTTATAATTATTATTATTAATATTGTTTGTTTATAATGCATGCTTTTCATACAAAACCAACAATAATTACAAAAAATTATAAAAGTAGAAACAATCACGAAAATCTCCAGCTGTGTTTAAAAAAAACTCTGGAGTCATGGATTTACGTAAATGATTTTCTCGCTACGTTCTCGACACGTCGCTCATTTCGATTGTAGTTTGTGTTTTTTTCGTACGTGTAGCGACCTCGAATGTTGTCGCTTGTGGGCGTGGCCTGGCTAAGTTCTGATGATAAACAGTAGTAGCTATATATATATATAGAGAGAGAGAGAGTACATAAATATATATATATATATATATATATATATATATATATATATATATAGATACTAAAGCTCACTCGCTCAAAACAAAATAAATAAAAAGTGTGAACATCAGTTGTGTTATTTACGTACTAGCTTCATCCTCAGATTAGATTAGCAAAGCGAGCTAACTGTACCAGCTACGAACAACGATCTCTGCTACTTTCCTCCAAATCTATTTTTCTTCATCATAAGATGAAACAACGGTTAGGAGTTTTTCTTAAACAGTAAACAGTGAACTAATCGCAAGAAGAACCGGTGTGAAGACGGCATTAAAGAGAAGTGCACTCATCGCAGGCCTCGAGGGGGACAAGTCAAACGCTTCTCCTGCTAGTTATCAGCTGTCAGAGTGGCGTACGAGGGAAATTAGGTGTGGGAAGGGCAAACAGCAGGCTAATCACTCAGGGGTACATTCACACAAATAATTAGATTTGGATCCATTGAGAGCTGTTATGTAAGAGCTGGAAGCGTTTAATAAGAGTGGAATGAGCTGCAGCTTTGTGGGTGAAACGAACATTCGACAAACAAAAAAACAAACAAAAAACGTTCCTTTTACTTTCAAAGGAACAATTCATCCAAAAATGAAATTCACTCTTTATTCAAAACAGCACTGATTAACTGATCAAGATATGTATCTGAAATCTGTTGCAATGGAGCTACGAGGCTAATGTAGCTCAGTGGAGCTACGAGGCTAATGTAGCTCAGTGGAGCTACGAGGCTAATGTAGCTCAGTGGAGCTACGAGGCTAATGTAGCTCAGTGGAGCTACGAGGCTAATAAATAATAGCTTTAGTGTTTCACTGAGCTTTGTTTTAAGGTCGAGGCTTCGTAGCTCCAGCATCCATCCAGGGATCGATACAGTCTCGAAGAGCTCCAGCATGTTCAGGCTAATAACTAGCCTTCAGCTGTGTAGCAAAACCACCGTGAAATACACCTTCTTCTTATTTTCAGTGACTGAATTCTGAGAGTCTGAATTCTGGATTGTGATTGGTCAGAAGAGGGTGTTGATTAGTTTTCTAGAACAGCAGCTCTGACAGTAGCACAGCTGCAAATCTCAGGTTTATAGTAATGCACTCGTGCTAATGACGCTCACAGGAACCTGTACGGTGGACACGGATTGAAGAACATGTGTAATTATTGATCTGTAAGGAGAAGTTTATGTAACATGTATGGAAGGAGTCTCCAGTGTCAGTGTTTGTAACAGTCAGAGGTAAAGCTGTAAAGTTCAGGTTTCCAACACCTTCAGGACCGAGGAGTTTACACTGTTGATGTGGATGGAGATGTTTACGAAAGCGCTGTGTGTTATTGTTATTCGCCTCTGGAGTTCAGAGAAACTGTTCAACTTGTTCAAGATCCGGAAAGAAATCCTTCAATACATTCGGGAAAACATGGTATTATCTGATTTTCATCCGTGGATAGTGCATTTGATAAATAAATAGA
>CM074931.1:22654832-22684811 GCA_037576815.1 Pangasius larnaudii
ACACACACACACACACACAACTCACTCACACACACACAACTCACTCACACACAACTCACTCACACACACACAACTCACTCACACACACAACTCACTCACACACAACTCACTCATACACACACAACTCACTCATACACACACATAACTCACACACACGTAACTCACTCACACACATGTAACTCAGTCACACACACACACAACTCACTCACACACACAACTCACTCACACACATAACTCACTCACACACACATAACTCACTCACACACACACAACTCACTCATACACACATAACTCACTCACACACACATAACTCACTCACACACACACACACACACAAATGACTCAATCACATACAAATGACTCAGTCTCACACACACACACACACACACACACACAAATTACTCAATCACATACAAATGACTCAGTCACACACACACAAATGACTCAATCACACACAAATTACTCAATCACATACAAATGACTCAGTCACACACACACACACACGCACACACACACACACACACACACACACAAATGACTCAATCACATACAAATGACTCAATCACACACACGCACACACGCACACACACACACACACACACCTTAGTGACTCATTTTAAAAAGCTGTATTAATCATGAGGGAAGCATCCAGTTGAGGCAGGTCTAACTGTAGAGGGGGCGTGTCCTTCCCAGTTTCTTTTGTTGTTGTTGTTGAAAGTGTCATCTGGTTTAAAATATGTGAAAGTATACAAAAGTGTTTCTATAGCAACCTAAGAAACTGAAACCCTTCGTAAAATATCAGTGTCAGCTTCTCAAAATGTCTGCTCTGAACACACCATGAAGGAGCTTCTGCTCCTGCAGACTGGAATGTTTGCGAATAAAAAGCCGGGATTTATACCGACTGCAGCTCGTGACAGTGGCCTTAATCCTGCAGGATCGCACTCTTCACTCTCGTTTGTTTTCTCAACCCCATCACCCCCACGTGCACATACGACGTTTCACAACGCTTTCAAAGCATCATGTGATCTGGGGTGGATTTAAATGCTGGTTAAAATGGAAGTGAGAGAAGCTCGAGACAGATGAGTACAAACGCTGCAGAAGGGCTTTCAGTGCAGATCGACCCAGCTAACAATTAATATTTCTTCTTGTCCCTGTGCGTCTAACGACCAAAGTTTTCCCCAAACAGAACTGCACATGTTGTTCTTAGGGCTCATTTATAAAGTGAACAGGTCTCAGAAGTCTGTGTGCGTGGTCTGTCGTCGCTGTTACTCAGCAACGGCCCTCAGCGTCCATCACTGCTGCGTGCAGGAGCTTTAGATATATTAGCAAGTGCAGTGACTCAGTGCTTTTAATCGATTCGTACGGGTTCAGACATCAGCCCGGGCAGAAAGGAGCACTCGGAAAAGTTGCAGAAAGACATTTGCATTAGAGGTCATACTGACCTTCGCTTCCATGAAGAGAAATAACTTTGTTCGACTGAAAGTGTATTACTAAAATTTTCCATTAATCATAGAACAGCTAGACCAGCCTCTAGGTCAGAACAAATGATTTCCTGCAGCTTGAGTTGGACTCATCCATGCTGGAAAAAATTATGAAACAATAATTACTTCTTCTTTATCACTGTGAAGAGTGAAGAGAGCAGAGCTAGTGAACATCTCGCTCGGAAATGAGTCAGGAGGTTAGACGTGAACGCTAAAGAATTCTCGCCCTTCATATTATAGGAGAAGACACAGCACCAGTCCTGAGTGAAATATATAAACCCTACAGTGTTACTCGAATAGACATACAGGTTAGCTCAGAATAAACAACGTACCATCGCAAATACACACACGGCGTGATTAAATTGTCTGGTTCACAGAGCTTCCAGGTAGGAAGTAAACCATTGTCATGCTGTGCCATCAATTCAAAGACTCACGAGGATGAACAAGAGAGTCTTGTGGTTGACTGTGTCACGCTGCTGAAAAGGCGAGGAGGATGAGGACATGAAGCTTCTCAGTCACAGCCAACAGAGCAGCCGCTGTGGAATGTGCTGCTTTGAAATATTGTACACAGTATAAATTATAACGCATAATACAGTACATTTGCTCAATTGACTGATTGGCGTTAAGGTCAAGGGTCGTGCTCTAGGACCCAGCCATGGCTGCATGGGGATTTAAACACACAACCTTCTGATCTGTACCTCAAAGCCTTAACCACTGAGCTGCCATAACTAGCTCAACTAGCTTGCACTGATATAACCAGCACCACCACTGAGTTAACTCGCACTTGTCATATCACAGAAAATCACGGACTCCACCTCACAGCAGAGTCTGCGGCCTACAACATGGCCGCTTCGGACTACACTCCCCAGATCACTCACATGCTGCCTCGTTCACAGTCACCCAGCTGCTGATTGAGCACTCCTGTTCACACACACACACACACACACACACACACACAGTCAGGCAGGTACAGGTTGTGAAGTATACAATAATGTTTGCCATTCTCACCCGTGCCAAAAGAAGTTAGACATCCCCCTATAGGTTTATATTAATATTAATGTGCTTGTTCCTGTTCGCTTTCGTTTCTATAGTAACAGCTCATTCACAGGGACTCGTAGACCGCATACTCCAATGATAATAAAAAATATTCAAAAATGTGTGTGATCATTGATATGGTGAAGTTTTCTGTAAGGAAGGAGTCTCCAGTGTCAGTGCTTTGTAAGAGTCAAAGCTGTGATTTAAGTTTTTTGACATCTTCAGGACGGAGGAGTTTACGCTTAGCGATTTCTCTGTAACACGACAAGCTGCGTTTTTTTTGTCTTATGAACTTCAGGAGGGGAAAAAGAGAGAGGCTGGTGAGGGAACGACTGTTTATAGCTGCTATAACGTAAGTGAGAACAGGAACCAACCTTCCATAACCATAAACGTAATTATATTTGTAAAAAAAAAAAAAAAAAAAAAAAAAAAAAAAGGACATGCTGCTATGCTGCAGTTGTTGTGCTGTGGTGTAAGAGGAATAAAACACTTGGGGTGGTAACTCCGGTTCATCACACTACCCCGATGTTGATTATTTTACTGTAACAGCATGACGCAGGGTGTTTTATCTCTTGATAAATACGATAGATCTGGAAATAAAAGCAGTTCGATGGTATGTGATGTGAAAGGATGTGAAAGTGGAATGTATTGTACTTGCGTTGGTGGTTAATTTTTGTTTTGTGATGTGAAGTAAAAACAAGCACCTTTTTTCAAGTGGTGTTCAAGTGGTTTTGTTCAAAATATAGTGGAATGTGTAAAAAAAAAATAGTTTGTATTATTAACAAACGAAGTTAATTTTGCTTTACTGAAAGAAAACAAAGAACTGAACAGTTAACATGCGAAATTAGCACTTAAATTAGTAACTGCTGTAGGTCTTACATTCATGCCATGCCATGACTTAGGTTATTGACACAATCAGACAAGTCAAGGCTCATAGAAAACGACGAGTTTCCGAGTTGCAATTACAACATTGCGGTGGCGTTTACTTTGTATCTATGATACTTCTGACAGGAAGAAAATATTACTGAGCAGGAAACATGAACTAATGTATTAGTGATAATGTATTCCTGGGAAAATGAAACTAATTTACACCACTAACAAGCTTGTTTATTATGTATTTATTGCTTACTTATTCATTTATTTCACAACGTGATGATTTATGGCGAGACTAATAGTGCTGGATGGAGAAGCATGACCCCATTTCATTTCTTCCTACAGCAAGAGGTCGTGCGTGGTGAGCGCAGACAGAACATACGCTGCAGAAATGAATACGGAAATGTCTTCATCAAAAACTGATGCATCTAAATCACATCAGAGCGGAATGACGGCGTGGAGATGGAGTGCGTTTTGGTACACGGCACAGTGAGAGTGCGTGCAGTTGCTATGATAATCTGAGCTCCAAACACATTTGTGGGTGTTATCAGTAAAATGGAGCCCAATATATTTATGTTTCCAGTAGAAAGTTGCTTAATATCCTGTGCTGTTAGAATAAAACAGTGAGTGACGGGGTGGTATATTTTATTATATAATTAGATAATGATTTATAATGATTTCTTTGAGTTTTATTATTTTTTTAAAAAAAACATAGCTTGTCATGTTACTGAGAAACTGCAAAGTGTAAACTCCTCTGTCCTGAAGACTTTCCCATGTCGGTAAACTTGTAATAATGGCAGCAGTGCCAGTAGTAGAGGAAGCAGTGACAAATGTAATGGCACCAGCATTGGCAGTAGTTGTGCCAGTATTAGTGAATGTAGTGGCAATAGTAATGGCAGCAGAGGCAGTAATAATGGCAGTACTACAGTGCAGTAATGGCATCAGTAATGGTCATCCTAGACCCAGTAGCTGTGGCATTAATGGAAGTAGTGATGGCAGAGATAATGGCAGCAGTGGCAGTAGTAGTGGGGGAACTACTGGATGTGGTAACCGTATTACTGGATTCAGTGGCAATAGTAATGGCACCAGGAATGGCAGTCACAGAGGCAGCAGTGGTGCCAGTAATGGCAGTAATAATGGCAGCAATTGCAGTAGTAATGGCAGTAATAAAGGATGTAGCAGCAATAGTAATGGCACCGAGGCAGCAGTGGTGCCAGTACTGGCCGTAATAATGGCTATAGTAACAAAGGATGTTGTGGCAATACTAATGGAAGTAGTAATGGAAGTAATAATGGTATTACTGGATGTAGTGCCAATTGTAATAGTATTAGTAATCACAGTCAACAGTAAAGGGAGTAGTACTGGAAAATTACTGGATGTAGTGGTAGTAGTAGAGGCAGTAGTAGGAGTATTAGTAGAGGCAGTAGTAATGGCAGTAGTAGAGGCAGTAGTAGTGGCATTAGTAATGGCAATAATTCCCGCAGGAACAGTGGCATCAGCAGTATCACTAGCAGCAGTAGTAATGCCTTATGACCAGAGTTAAGGCTAATGGTTCAGCTGTACAATCTGCCTCTTTTATTCTAAAAAAAAAAAAAACATCGAGAGTCACACACACTAATCTGCTCCTGACCCAAAAACATCCAGACTCAGGTTGCTTTGTCCATTAAAGTCTGCGACCATCACATGCACTCAATCTCACAAAACACATTCGCATGTTTTTATTTTTCTGTTGCTAATAAATATGTTCCTCTGTGGACCAATAACTGATAATCCAGGACAGAGCTATTGTATTCTCTGTTCTGGATACCTCTGACACCTCAACATCATGTTCTACAACAAGAAGCTGTCTTTGTTCATCAGTGCTTATAAACCCTGATGCAGAAGATTACTTCCACCATTTGTTGTCATCGCTGACATCATATTCTACCCCCTCTCAGTCTCTGCGCTCCCTAATCCTGCATTTCTGCCAGTGTTTCTTCTCAATCTGGTCTCAGCAGGCACAGATTATCACAGATTAGATGAGCTGCTCATGGCCTGCATGAATGCAGTTCATTCATTAACATTATTAATGTCTGCGTTGATTGAGCTACACATTAGTCCTAAAGCATGTGGCCTAAATATGGCAGCAGTGAAAAGTCATAAAAAATTAAATGGACAACATAAAAAATGATGGCACTCATTATAAGAAAAGGTTCAGTCAACCTTTGGGATTTTTATCCTCAGATGAGTGGAGATTGCTCTGGATGATTCAACACCTTCATTGCCATGTTTTTCCAGAAATGTTTGAAGTGTCTTGTGATTGCAATAGCATCCTGTCATTGATCTTTCTGAAGTGATCATAGCTTCCTCTATTAAAGATTAAAAAAAAAAAAACCTGCTGCAGCAATGCAGGCAACAATTTACAATAGTACGACTCTAATAAGATCGATCCAGTCCTCGGCAGGCACGCTACCAGCTGTTCCTGTGCTCCTATTGGCCGGAGCAGTGAAGTGGCTGGGCATCTGTGAGGGTGGTGTGAAGGGGACAGTTGGCGAGAGGGAGGAGCTCTTTAGTTTAGCATCAAGGAGTGAAAGAGAACAGAATAGCAAGAGAGAAAAACAAGAGATCGGCTGATATTAGACAGACCTCCGAAAGACTGCTACTGGATCCTGTTTTTTTAAAGAGTGTGCGCAGTGTGTGTGTTGTGTGGAGGAGTGAATCCCGCTGGGAGATGGGGTTGTAGTTAGGGTGTTAAGTCAGAGCTGCAGTGATGGCGGTGGTGTTGGATGCAGTGTGGGTGCGGGTGAAGGGTGTCTGCAAGCAGAATGGGCTGCTCATCCTCTCTGTGCTGGCCGTCGTCATCGGCTGCCTGCTCGGATTCTTCCTGCGCACCAAGCAGCTCTCTGAGCAGGTGAGTGTTAATCTACTGTGCCTGAACACAGCCCCAAAATGAGTGTATTAATCCCAACACAGTCCTACCTTCCCCAACACTGTTCTGTTTTCCACAACATAGTCCTACGTCCCCCATACAGTCCTACTTTCCCCAACACAGTCCTATTTCCCCTAACACAGTCTTATCTACTCCAACACAGTCCTCCTTTCCCCCATGCAGTGACACTTTCCCCAACACAGTCCTCTTTCCCCAACACATGCCTTCTTTTCAGTCATATCTACTCCAACACAGTCCAAATTTCCGCTACACAGTTCTGCTTTATCCAACACAGTCTTACATTCCCCAGCTCAGTCCTATTTATTCCAACACAGTTCTACTTTCTCCAACTCATTCCTTTTTCAAAACACAGTCCTACTCTTCCCAGCACAGTTCTGTTTTTCTCAACACACTCCTGCTTTCCACAACACAATCTTACTTTCCCAACACAGTCTTCTTTACTCCAACACAGTCCTATTTTCCCAAACACAGTTTAACCAACCCCACACAGTCTATCATTTCCCAACAGCATATTACCTACCCCAACACAGTCTTACTTTCCCCAACACAGTCCTGCTATCATGAGTGTAATATAAGTCAGAGCAGTTTATGGAATAATGGAAGTATGACATAAAAGTGAACAGAAACTGGTAAATGATGTAGTACATTTTCAGCATTGTGGTATGTGGTATATAAGTGGGACATATTTCTGCAGAATGGACCACAATAGTTATGGCCCTAATTGTTATTGTTCATGTTTAATCATCTTGCCCATTTTGTATTATGTGCATTACATGCATTTGTAAATGACCAGCTTTGTGCAACGTTAAAATGGGGTCCTTTATTGCCATCAAACACAAGAACAGCTCTCCATCAAGTCCAGCTCTTACCATCAGCAGCACAAAGCAGAAAGCATGGTGTTTCTTTTGTCAGATTTAGCACATTAAACTAAAAGTGACTTTATTCCTCTGCCATTTGTCTGAAAATGAAAGCCATTTTGCACCGCCACTCAGGGATTACGGTCCAATCATACAAATGCTCTTAGTAATTATGCATTAAGCAAGAGAGCTGCTTAGCTTCAGGCATGCTAAAGCCCACATAAGAGGCTGCGTGTCGTTTCAATGAGGCTGAAGCACACGGTTAAATTTGGAATCTATTTTGTGAAAGAGAGGTATGAGATGGCAGTCCAATTCCTGAGTGAACACAACAAGGAGGTTTTGGTGTGTAATTGGAAATTTGTCAGCCTCTATTCATTAATCAGTAGTGATAGTAATAAGAACATTCTTTAAAGATTGTTATGAATACTAATGCATGTAGTGCAAGTAGAATAAAAACATGGTGTGGAATTTTAATTTGAGGATTATTAAACAGGGACTAGTATATCACCAGGCTCGACTGGAAATCTGGCTGCAGAGGCTTTATGATGATGTGAGGTTTATGATGATTTAGGGATGATTTGAGAGTGTGCAGTTGTAGGTATTGTCCTATTTACGGCATTTCTTCCCAAGCCTCTGCTTTTGGTGGGTGTGATTTAAACACCATTGTTAGAAAATGAAATGGCCTTCACAAAGACATGTTTTCCTTTTCATCCTCAAGGCCATAAAATAAGCTCTGAACATGGCACTTGGGGAAACAGTGTATCACCTTGAGAGTGAGAAATGACTATGAGTGCTTTCATTTATGCAGTGTTTATTTCCAATGGACAGAATTGTAGCTCGTGTTCTGAAGTTTTTGAACCGAAGACCAAGCAAAAATAGAAAATAGATGTAGTTGTTAATGTAATTATAGAATCGTTATTCTATAATCGGCGTATTGAGCTCCAGCTCTGTGTTCTCCACGCTTGGCTGGCTTTCAGTTGGTTTGTTTACGTTTTTCCGTATTTTGCTGTATTTCTGACGTTTTACAAGAACGTTTGTTTAATTTCTTGCAGTGTGAAACAAACTGAACCAAATAATATCAGAAGGATCAAAAGAATGATGAGAGCAGCAGGAGAGCCAGGTGACTTTGGCTTCTGGACTCTAGTGTAGGAGCATGAATGAAGAATGAGGACGTAAAGAAGCTGTGCTCTCACAGCACTGGTTCCGTTTTAACGAGGGCTTAGAAACATGGTGACACGTATAATCAGCTATAAATTAATATTTCTGATTTGATGCTCATGCTGTAACTTTACTTATAGCCTTATTAGCATGAAGCCCAGAGAAATCACTACCTCGTTATAATTCCTGTGGACTTTTCATTAGATCGTGGTGGCCCCTTTATTTATATCTTCTCTATTGTATTCTTCATAATGTAGCTTTATTAATGACCTCCTCCAGAGTGCAAGAGGCCAACATCCATTACAACCAACACCACCCAAACACTACCACCACACCTAGAGGGGAAAACAGTGCTTTCTTTCCTTTCTTTCCTGGTATGTGATTGTGTTACACTGCAAACAACTTGCTTACTGACAGAACTGGTCTACGCTAGCACACTTACTAACTTGTACAAGCTCTGATGTTTGTAACTCCAATGTAAAATTCTTCCAGACGGTTATTTTTATCGAAAGTCGTTATCCGTTTGAGTCGAGCAGGTCATGACACCCGGCGCTAGTCTTTGGTCGTGTTAATTTTTATGGGATAAACAGAATGTACAGCCTCATCTTGGTTGTAGTAAGTTACGAGTGATGAGATTTGAAACCCAGATCCATAACGAACAAGCCAGAGGTGACGCTGACAGTGGTGAGGAAACACCCCCTGAGAAGCCATGAGGGAGAACCCTTGAAAGGAACCAGACTCAAAAGGGAACCCGTTGGCAGGATGCGATTTTTAAACAGTTACAGCGTGTAGGTTAGATTAATTACTGAAGCAGAAGTCATGGTCATGCTGGATCTAGTCTCAAGGGGTACTTCAGTAGAAGTAGAAGTCGGGAGAAGTCCTCCTGAATCAACACTAATCCTTCATGGAAATGGTTTATCAGTTCATCAATCCCGATCATGCATAAATAAACACTTTTTCCTGGCTTTGTTGATGTTGTTGCACTGAGGTTTTGTGGGCATTTTAATGAAAGGATGCTGGCGGATGTAGATGAAATATAATGGGAATCAAGATGAGTGTAGCGCTCGAGTGAGGAAAGGAAGCAGCTGAAGGAGGATGCTGAAGGGTACAGCGAGGTACGGTGAAATTAGAGAGAGAGAGAGAGAGAGAGAGAGAGAGAGAGAGAGAGAGAGAGATTAGCATGCCAGAGAGAGAACTACAGTGCTATAAGATCTGAAGAGGTTAAGTGGATTGGAAAGGAGGTTGTGTATGACACAGGGAGAAGAAAAAGGGCATAGACTCAAGAATGAAGTCCATGTACTAATGGAGAGCACATGTCAAAGCTTCGGCCTGAATGAAATGAACCTCTGGGCTTTGGAGGAGTCCATTATCCAAATGGTGCTTTTTAGCGTCTATGTTCAGCGAGAGGTTTATTTCCGTCCATGAGAGCTGCCTACCATTTGGTTGAACTTTCAGAGAAATTTGTTTACCCGAAGTGCAGAAATTGTCTCTTGCTTAATTTTTTTTCCCTCTGTATAAAGTTGAGAGCATGATGAAGGACGTTCACGATGAAAGACAGACAGCAGCAGATTTATACCGAGTGGTTTGGCGAAGAACTCCAGAGTGGTCTGGTTTTACTTATTTTAATTTTAATCTCCTGTTTGTGCCTGAATCATCTCAGTCATCTTATCGTCTGCGTAATTAAGAACAATAATCTCTGATTGACTGCAGCTCTCGTCATCCAGACAATATGCAGTGTTAATTAGAGGGTTTGTTCCACTAGGTGGCGATGTCGTTAGAGGTCTCGAGAGAAAAGAACAAAACAATCAACAATGAAGAGAAAAGTTTTGAAAAGTCTGACCACATATGGTGATTACGAAAGCTGGTTAGATTGTTTTCGAGGTGTGTTTGAGACGACTCCTTACACCTTGCGTGATTTCTTTATGTTATCGTGTTGTCAGCGCTGCTGAATTCTGGATTCTGATTGGTCAGAAGGTGTTGATTAGTTTCCTAGAACAGCAGCTCTGACAGTAGTGCAGCTACAAATCGCAGGTTTATATTAATGCACTGGTTCTAATACTTTATCATTTCTATGGTAACGGCTCATTTTCAGGGACTCGTACAGCAGACGCTCCACATAAATGGATTAAAAACGTGCGTAATCTCTGATATGGTAACATTTATGGAAGGAGTCTCCAGTGTCAGTGCTTTGTAACAGTAACTAAGATGACAAGAGAGGCTGGTGAAGGAACCACTGTTTATAGCTGCTATAACATAAGCGAGAACAGAAAATAACTTGTTTCACAGACATTAAATGTAACAGTAAATGGATAAAAAAAAAGTAGGATATTGCTATGTAATAAATAAAAGTCATAATCGTTGGTAACTTGCTGTGGTGTAAGGGGAATAAAACACTCAGGGACGTGCTGTTATAGGAAAATAATCTACTTCCGGATGGTGACGGTAACGCCGCTTCATCACGCCACCCTGGTGTTGATTATTTTCCTAAAACAGCACATCACAGAGATGAGGAATTATCTGATACAGACGCTCGCGTTCTCTGTTAGACAGCTGTTTCTGCCGCTGAAATATCCGTGTGCGATCTCTCAGAAGCTGATGAGGCATTGAGAGGAAGAGAAGAGCCATCTGATTGGATAATCACCTCTCAGAGATGAATAAAAAGCAGATTTTAGCGCTGTGACAGATCACGGTGGCTGCTCAGTGTAGAAAGTGTTGATGGGGCCAAATTTTTCTTTTTAAAAATGATCACTTTCAAAATGATTCATGTACAGTTTGAGTTGCTGTATAACAACGTCATGCTGCACTTCTTTACAAAGTAAACAAACATTGATTAGAAGAACGACAACAAAAAACTCATCATCAGCTCTGCTCCCGATTTCCTCCTCCCATGATGGTGAAAATTAGCACCGGTGTGTCCGTCTGCAAATATTTCACGCTTTTATGATGTTTGACTTCATCAGCTTTGGTGTGAATGGACCTGTTGAGAATCTACTCAAAGAAAAACAAGTCACTTGACGTACCTGGATGGCGCTTCACATGTTTTCAGACAATATGTGCTAAGAGATAAGAGTTAATAATTCAGCACAAAATATTCAGGGTTGATTAAACTGGCATTTTAAAGCGACTCGTTAAAACTTCGCTGCCAAAGTGAACACAAGTGGAAGGATTAGTGCAGAAAAAAGAACTCAGAGGTAAACAAAATCGAAAATAAACCCTGAATGTAGCCGATCAAGCAGGAGATCGTGTTTTCCTTAAAACTGTTTAAACGTTTCTCTTAATTATTTATCCTTAATTTCTTCTATACTTATATGCATCATTTATTGTTTTATTCTTTGTATTTGTTTATGTAAAGCACTTTGAGGTTTGTATTTATTACACACACACACACACACACACACACACACACGATATATCAGCTCGAAGTCTCACGTCTCAGGTGAACTCACGTGACGATTTCAAGCCTTTGTACCTCGTGTGTTTTTTGCTTTATTTTTAGGAAGTGAAGTATTTCCAGTTTCCAGGAGAGCTCCTAATGAGGATGCTGAAGATGCTGATTCTGCCTCTCGTTGTTTCCAGGTAAAAGCCCTCATCCTAGTTTTTCCTTTCGTTTGAAACCTTTTGTTTTGTAACCTAAAAAACTCAAAACACAAAACTTTTACGAGAGTGTCCTGGCCGAGAAGGCATCAGAAAACGCAACAGCAATTAACGCATTAAGAAAAACTTCCCCCGGAATTAGTGAAAATAAATAAATAAATCGAACAGAAATAGAAAATTACATAATAACATACAATCAAATGTCACAAAAAACAACTTCCAGTATGGCTGTACTCCTGTCAGTTGTTCCACGTTGTTGAGGCATTCAAATTAAAACCATTTTTTTCCAGCTCAGGCCAAACACAGGGAACAACAAGCTGAATAATGTCCTTTGAGTGAAGATTGTATTGTAAATTTTTTATAGAAATGACGGATGACAGATAAGTCGGTAGCAAAGCCACATATGAGTTATAAATAAAACAGTTCCAGCGTAAACGCCGTCATAAGTTCAGCCTTAGGATAAATTTCCAGCTCTTCTCTTCACAATAGCAGCACTTACAGTTGATTATAGGGTCCGAGCAGACAGGAAAGATGAAGAAAGATAAAATAAAAGTCATCTGGTCTTTCAGTACTTCAGGGAACATCAGTAGCGAGCGCATGACTGTACTGTCTGAAATACTCTAATTACACACTAATTAGAAGCGGGGTGCAAATACTTTTGGAAAGGTAGCGTATTTAGTGTATTTTAAGACTCAACTTTATTGTCGTGTGCACAAGGTTCCTTGAACAATGAACTTGGATGCTCTTCACAATAATAATAATAATAATAATAATAATAATAATGAAAAAGCAAAGGGATAAATTAAAATTTAAAATGAAATATATGAAAGTATAAAGGCATAAAGAATAAAAATAATAAATAAAATATAACAGTGTGTGAGATGTGGCTCAGACTGGACAGGACGACGGCATGGCGGAGGCAGACGCATCAGGTGAGGTGGATCCCGAGTAAACAGGTAACTAGTTAGTAACTAGTAACTGGTTAGTATACACTCATGACATCTAACAGCAGTGACTGGATGGAATTCAGAAAGAAAAACTGATTCTTTGAACTGATTCAGGAATTTTAAAAAAAAGTCATGTTCACCTGCCTGGCAACAAGCGACAATAACAAATATAAGATTTTTTATTATTATAAAATTGTTGAAATGATGAAGTTCTCTGTAAGGAGAAATGTGCTGATGTAACGTGTAAGGAAGGAGTCTCCAGTGTCAGCGCTTTGTAACAGTCAGAGGTGAAGCCCTAACAGACAGGAAGAGTTATTTTCTTAAAAAGTCAGTTCATGTATTTTCTGATTTGATGCTTTAATCACGTCCTTCCATTCAGTCAGATGATTTTTTGATGTTATTTTAGGTTTTAGGTTTTATGTTATTTATGCTAAACTAATTTATGAGGATTCTCAGGGATCGGCTCTAGGACCATTCGGGTTTTCCAACAGCACCGTCTTTTTCTCCTCCTCTGATTGTGTTATTATTTACGCCATAAACACAGATTCAGCTGTTAACTCGGGATCATAATTACAATTAAATGATCATCATCGTTATTATCACATTCCTAATAGATATTCATCAGGCACATGCACAGTATAAAAAGATAAATATTTACCATTTACATAAGTTTATTTGTACGATTATACAATCGGAAAATTATTGTACTTTCACTGTATTATTGTACACATTTTGATTAGATTGCATTAATATATATTTTTATATTTTATATTGTTATTATCTCTTTTTCGTCTATTGTACTAGCTTTCTTTCTACAATTATTTATTTATTTATTTATTTATTTATTTATTTCATACTGTAAAGCTGCATTTCAATATTAATTTTATTATTATTATTATTATTATTATTATTATTATTATTATTATCATTGCTCACTTGGCTTTAGGGCGAAAAACGGAAAGTAACGAGGGATGTGAGATGTGAAGAGTGGAGGTGTTTAGCTGTTCGTGACTCCGGTGTGTGTGAGTGTGTTAGCGCGTGTTTGGGATCTCTGACTGATAGACACACACTCACACACACGCTTTGGAGGAGGAAGGAATACCTTGTGCACGAGTGGAGCAGATGTCGTAATAGGTTATGGTTTCTATAGTAACAGCTCCTTCACAGGGACGTGTACAGCGGACGAGCCACTGATGATAAACAGAGTGTAAAAACGTGTGAGATCGCTGATATGGCGACGTTTTCTGTGAGGAGGCTGTAAAGTTTGTTTAACATTTGTGGAAATAGTCTTGATGTAATTAGAAATGGACAAAAGTACAACAAGTTGTTCACTAATAAATTAATAAATTAATAAATTAATAAATAAATAAATAAATAAATAAAATCGTCGGTGAGTTGCTGTGGTGTAAGAGGAATAAAACACTTGAGGATGTTCTGGTATTGGAACATAATCAACTTCACACCACCCCATCGTTGATTATATAAACACGCTGTGTTTTATTCCTTAATTAATAAGTATTAAAGCTAAAGACTTTTATAAAGTGGAAGTGATGATGACAAAGTAACACAGGAAGTAAATTCCAGCACGTTGATAAACGATGATGACTTGCTTCAGCCTCAGTGATGAATTTCGCTACGTAACAACCTCAGACGTGTTCATTAACGTGATTAATGCTAACGTTATTAACATGATTAGCGTTAACGTTTGTGTTTTTTCCTCTTTAGTGTTTATTTTCTTCCTCTTTCGACCCTGTTTATTTCTCTTTAAAGACTTCGTCAACATTCTTGTTCAGGAAAAGGCAAAAGCATCTAGTTGTTTACGAATGTATTCGTTGCTGTGTAGGGAAACATCTCAGGCGTGTGTTCCTGCCGGTGTTGCTACGCGCGAGGTTGCTAAGCGACCAGTAGGCACACAAATATGTCTGCTGTATCGTTGTGTCAGTAATTTGCACACGGCTCTGTCAGCGCACCTCATGCCGCTATTAGCGAGTGAGATAACCAGCTACTGTAACCTAAACGCAATCGCCTTAAGTTCGCTGATGCAATTTACAAGAACTTTTTTGAAAACAATCGCGCCGCCATCACCTCCAAACTACGAACCACGAAGAAGAGAACGGATCGGATCGCGACGGGAAAACGTTGAGCATCACAAAGAAAAGCAATTCTTTGTTTGTTTGTTTGTTTGTTTGTTTGTTTTACTGTTTTATGTCTTTAATAATTACGTTTTGAGGAAATTGATGTCGAAAACTCAGCGTATACTTAAAACTGCTCAAATGTGAACTTCTCCTTTAATGGAGATTTTCTGTCTCGTGCCCAGGTGTTTTTCCTTTCTTTCTTTCTTTCTTTCTTTCTTTTTTTTTTTAAAGAAAGGGTAGAAAAACAGAAGATTAATGATAAAAGCAGAACGATACACTTGCCTGAAAAATGTAAGCTGGAATTCATTTCCTCTTTGATGGTATGAACATGTTAATGCAGATGTCGAGTATTTGATTTAATATTGTTTTTAAAAAGCCATTAGAAGTGTGTAGTAGTGTGACGATGTTACTGATGGTGTATTAATGCTGACCTTCATGTTAAATAATGTACATTAAGAGAAATTTAATGTGAAGTGTTTGATGGAGTGAACACAAAACAGCTCAGAAAGAGAGAGAGAGAGAGAGAGAGAGAGAGATTAACATTCAACACAACACAGTTCAGAGAGAGAGAGAGAGAGAGAGAGAAAGAGAGAGAGAGAGAGAGAGAGAGATTAACATTCAACACAACACAGTTCAGAGATACAGAGAGATACAGAGAGAGAGAGAGAGAGAGAGAGAGAGAGAGAGAGAGATTAACATTCAACACAACACAGTTCAGAGACACAGAGAGAGAGAGAGAGAGAGAGAGAGAGAGAGAGAGATTACCATTCAACACAACACAGCTCAGAGAGAGCGATGGAGAGAAAGAGAGAGAAAGAGAGAGAGAGAGACACACATTCAACACAACACAGCGTCTCGTGTTAAAACATCCCGTGTGTCATTTTTCCCAAGTGGTTTGTTTTCCTCACAGAAAATAACACTCTGATCCTCCTGTGAGTTACATACACATATTAATCACTGAGCGTGTGTGTGTGTGTGTGTGTGTGTGTGTGTGTGTGTGTGAGCGTGTGTGTGTGTGTGTGTGTGTGTGTGTAACGAGCGCATAGTAAAGCACCGAGAGAAGAAATGGATCTGTGTGAATAACCGTAATGATGCAGTAATCACACCACAGCAGCTGCTCACAAGGTGCTGATGTTCTCTAACAGCAGCTCGGACAGCTTTTATTATAGTAACAGCTCATTCACAGAGACGCTAACGTGTGTGTGTGTGTGTGTGAAGTTTTCTGGGAAAAGGAGACGTTTATGGAAGGAGTCTCCAGTGTCAGCGCTTTGTAACAGTCAGAGGTGAAGCTGTAACTGTAAGTTTTCCGACGTCTTCAGCACATAGGAGTTTACGCTTCTTTGCGGTTTCTCAGTAACATGCGGAACAAGCTGCGTATTTTAAGAGAGAGAAAAAAAGAAAGAAGTTGTTGAGGGAACGAGTGTTTATAGCTGCTATAACGTAAGTGACAACAGGAACTAACTCGTTTCCAAAGCATTAAATGTAACTACAAACCGTTTTTTTAACATTTAAAAAAATTGCAGAAGGACGTGTTGATTCCCCAAGATGCTTAAAAAGATGCCAGATATTAACATTGTTTACTTTATTACCGTATATTTCTCTTTACAGCAGTTTTGTAACGTAGTAAACAGTAAAGAAGGCATCTGTACGTTACAGCATTTCGTTACACGTGGCTTTTCCACACACACTGATAGCGTACACTGATATATAACAACAAAACTACGCTGTAAAAGAGATGTCTGGACGCGGAGGAACCTCGGTGTGTGGAGAAACGCAGAACGCGCAGGTTCCTGGTCGATGTTTAACCGAGAGGAGCAGCGCAGCAGAGCTCATTTTACACCATCATATCTCCATTGATTTTGAACTTCCTGCGTGCGGCAGAAGTGGAAAGTAAAAGGCTACATTGATTTACACGCGAGTGTATCGAGTGTGTTATTGAGCGTTCGCCAACAGCAGCTCTGACAGCAGCGCAGCTTTATGTTAATGCGCTCGATTTAACTCCTTATCGTTTCTATAGCAACAGCTCATTCACAGGGACGAGATTCAAATACACAGATTAAAAAACGTGTGTGTGTGTGTGTGTGTGTGTGTGTGTGACGTTTTCGGGAACAAAGGAGATGTTTATTTAATGTTTATTTATGGAAGGAGTCTCCGGTGTCAGCGCTTTGTGACAGTCCGAGGTAAAGCTGCTGTACCTTCGAGTTTCCCACATCTTCAGGACAGAGGAGTTTACGCTTCCTCGTGGATTCTTGCTAAATTGACAAGCTGTGTATTTTTAGAGAGAAAGGAGAAAGGCTGGGGAAAGAACGCGTGAAAAAGAGGAAATAAAAGGCTACACTGATTTACACACTGAGGTGAGATCAGTGGGTTTAAGGAGATTCTTCTAACATGAGTGCTCCTTTTATTTTCCACAAATCGCTCAATTAATTGAGAGGAAGTCTAATAGTGTGTGAATCGGACGTCTACGCTGAGGTCAGCTTCTCGGTCACGGTTTTTGTGCTTTTGTATAGAAGCCGTTTTGTCTAATGCCCTGTGACTCATAACCCTGACGGAGCGACGTGGAGAAGCTCGAGCACCTTCCTGAACTTCATATTCCACTTCATGCTAATAAAATGTAATGACTAGTTATTAAAGGTCCTCACTTCGCCACACCACCTTTACACACGTCTGAGTGTCTGAGTTAAAGTCCACCTTCTGCATCTCCTACATATAAAACTTAAGCAGAAGTGAATTTCATGCACCAAAGATCTGGAACAAAGCCAATAAACATTCATCCATCTGTCACTGATGTGTAAAATTACGGCATTTCACTCAGCTTTTACTGGGATGTTACTTTCCATTACATTTATATTATTTTAATTCATTCTAATTTTTTTTTTTTTACACATTTTTAAATCTTTTTTTTATCGAAAGCCCTGAACTGAACTGGAATGAAATCTGTGAAGTTTTTTTGAAGTGTTATGTCATTGTTTGGACTTAATAACTTAAGCCGAAATAGAGATAGTAAATTGAAATAACAAGATAATATCTTGAAATAATGAGATATTAAGTCAAAATAAAGGCTCGGGGCTTCAGTACATGTTTATATTTTTATATTATTGTCTTCTTTTCTCTCACTGCTATTATTTGTGGCTTTATTGTTATTATTATTATTATTATTATTATTATTATTATTGTTGTTGTTGTTGTTGTTGTAATTATTTGCCTATTTGACTATTTTATTTTAGACTACATTTTGTTTTAATCCTTCTATATCAAATGGGTAAATTTGTACATAAATAAATATATTTTAAAGGTCCTACAGTATATAGATAATTAAACAAATAATTACAATAAGAAGAAGACAGAAGAAGAAGAAGAAGAAGAAGAAGAAGAAGAAGAAGAAGGAGAGGATGAATTGAATACACATGAAAATTAAGCCATGAAGCCATAACTTTAGCATTAATAACCTTCATAGCCCGAGCTCAGGGGGGAAAAAGGGTGTACAAACTTTTACACTTTGACCTCTGTGAGACGAGACGTCGGTTTCCATCGTTAATGTATAGAATATAAGCAGCTCAGAAAGGTTCCACACAGACGACATGCGTGTAGGAGACATCGGGAACTAGTTAATTAAATTTCTGGAGGGAAAAAAAAACAGAATGAACCGTATAATTTTAATTAAAGAGAGCAGATGAAGAGAGCAGATGAAGAGAGCAGGAAAAGTGGTGATGCCTACACGGTCTCAGGAAAAAAGAAAAGACCTCAGGTTAAGAAAAATATAAACCTCTATATTAGTAAGAGCCGAGGAGCAACTTATTCATTAATCTCACTGTATCTTGATGTGGTTGGAGATTTTCTTCCACCTCATGCTTCTGACACGTGATTGTCCTGAATTCGGCTTTCTAGCATCAGACAGCTTTAATGAGAGCTAATAAACATCACTGTAATCTCTCTGCTCCTACACACACACACACACACACACACACACACACACACACACAGTGCATTTAACACAGTGCTTTGTATTGGGACAGCTAACGATTAGCATTCAGGTCAGCGTTATCATCATGCTAGCTAACATGAAAGAAATTAGCAGTAAAGCTGGTGTTAGTTAGCCTTAGCTAAGGTTTTTTTTTTTACATGTTCCTTGGTTCCACTGGTGAACTAGAATCAGTGACTGATCTGAAATTGACGCAAACGTTTTCTTTCTTTTTTTTTTGTTTTCCTTTTCTACTGTAACTTGAGTGAATAATTTGAAACTGTACTCCATCTTATGCTTGGGCTTTCACTTAGAAGAGTAACTGCATCTTCACTTAAAGAACTTAAAGGACTTTTACTACTTACAGAATAAAAATGTATTTTTATTTACGGAGCACAGACGCGGACCTGCTCAGGCTCCAGCTTCCTGTACCAGTAGCACAGGTGGATGTAATGAATAGAGCAGGAGATAATGAAGTGTTGCGTAATGTACAAAGTGTTGCACTGCAGTTGTTTCCCTTTTAGAGCTGAAAACTCTGAAGTGTTTACTATTGATGCACAGGAATGAAAAATCTGGCTGAAGCTGAAAGCGATTTTCGGTGGGACGCTGAGCCGCAAACTGACAAAGAGGTATTTTTGTAGGAAAACTGAAGGCTGAAATATCTGTGGCTCGTGAATGGGATCTGCAGCTACGCTGTACATTTCTTCTGAAAATGTGTATCTAAAAAAAAACATCCACGAGCCTGAACTACAACATCCACAACAACATCCATTATAGCGTAGCTGCACGTTTTATCTTCAGCACTGTCTTTTCAGATTAATTTTTTTTTTGGAAAAACTGTGTGTACAGACGGAGTCGTCTTTTTCGTCTTGTGTATGAACCCGTAATGGAGACGTCCCTGGGCGTCTGTCTGCCTTCGTAATGCTTGGGATGAACTGTGATTACGTCTGAAAAGTGCGAGATGTTTCCACACGGCTGATTTTTTTTTTACTGTTTATCTGCTGCTCAAACAGTTTGAATATTTAATTTCTCCCTTTTTATTATTATTAAAATGATTCGTAAAGGCCTACGTTCCTTGCAGTAAGCGAGTACGAGATTAAAGCGTGGGATGTAAAGCGGAGTGGACGTGCGCTCACGTGGGTTTGAGCCCCATTCACTGTAATGAGAGATTCCTGAGATTCTCGTTAGCGTGATGTCTCAAGAGCAATGGCTTGAATGTTTGTAGGATTGATATGGAATCATCATTGCACTGATTAGTTTTCGGGAATGGAGCCAAACAAGGTCAAGGTCATCGCAAGGTCACGTGTTTGAAATAGTTTTTCTTCAGTAGCTTCCTTCCTGTCTGAGGTTCATTTTACGCATTTTTCAGTAAGCATCAGTGACAAGAAGGACTGGAGTTCTCTGTGGCACAGATTAGTGTTATTTACGTGTTTATATAGAGAGAAGAAAATCTGTACATCGTATTGCATAATGACAAAAACCTCCATTATTTTATTCTTTCATTTATGTTCGTTTGAGAGAAACGTGCAGCATTTAGATTAACGGCGATGTGTTAGGAGCAATCACTGTAACCAGGAGTTACCATAGCAGTGTTTTATAGCAAATCTCTCTCTCTCTCTCTCTCTCTCTCTCTCTCTCAGTCTCATGTCAGGTTTGGCGGCTCTGGAGCCGAAGTGCTCGAGCAGGTTAGGCCTCATCACCATCTCCTACTACCTCTGGACCACGTTTTTGGCCGTGGTGGTCGGCATCGTCATGGTTCTGATCATCCATCCGGGGGGCGTGGCCCAGAAAGAGGACTCAGAGGACAGCAGCAAACCCATCATGAGCTCGGCTGATGCTCTGCTTGACCTCATACGGTACACACACACACACACACACACACACACACACACACACGCACACACACACACACACGGCTGTATCACTGTGGTTTATTCTCATTTGCCTTAATCGGCTCTGCATCTGTCATGACACACTTTCACTCTCAGTGCTGCTCTAATTGTCTCTGTTCTTCTTAATCTCGATCGATAAAAAAAAACATTCCAGTAAAATCTCACACTTTAATGGTCTCGCCAAAAAAAAAAAAAAAAAGATGGAAAAACTTTTTACTTATAAGCCTTAGATCTTCTATAGAGCCCCAATCATGTTTTTTTTTAATGAAAAAATGGTAAATAATTAATATTTAATGTTCTTTAATGATATAATAATATTCTGTAACTTCCTCCTTTCTACTGACATTAAGGCAGATAGAAGTAAAATAAACGTTTATAACTTGTGTGCTTTAGAATTTTTTTTTTTTTTTTGCTCAAGGTCTCTGATGTTAAACTGTTAATTTTGGTTCATTTAAAACACACTTTATTCTTTTAAAGCGGCACTGGAGAGAAATTGAATTAACCAGCACCACTGAGCCGGACCTCGTCTAATGACAGGCTTTTCATGATTATACATCAACACCTGCAAGAATAACATTACAAATAGCAGTTGAATTAAAACCAGGTCTCAGCACTCAGTGGTTCGGTGCCTGCTGTGCAAAAAAAACCTGCTTTAGAACAGAGTTGTGTTGGTGTTTTTTTGTTTTTTTTTGACGCCACCAAGATCTTGTTTTAAAGCGAATAATTGGATTTAAATCTAACCAGTTTCCGCAACCATAGTCTACGGCAAACAGTGTTTTTATCTATAGCAAACATGTTTTAAGATAAGTTGCAAAGATCGGATAAAAACCCTACCAAGCAATCATGATAAAAAATGTGTATACATCAGAAATTTGATTTCTGATCATCTGGAACTTTTTTAATGCGAGTAATCAGCAGCTGATTGGACAGTAAAATCTATTTTGGACCAAATATCACAATTTGCCCAACAACTCCTGAGAGCTGCTGGACATTAAGAAGAAAATAATGAGCAATAATTATAACTGTTTTTAAAAAAAAAAAAGAGTTCTTTAGGGATTCTTTAAGGGTTTATTATGGATAATTAGGGATTCTTATTCTGCAATCTGTTGAAATTAGAAAAAACTCAAACCTCCAACATGGAAAAGTTCAATAGAACGGCCATCCAACTCGGAAATCCCAGTCAGGAACTCGCGAAGCATCTACCTTACCCGGGTTCTCTGACACACACACACCTGATGTCACAACAACAGTATGGCAGTGTACGGTTAACAGTAAACATCCGATTCAGAGACTAGCCGTACAAATATGATCTTGCTCTGGGCATCCACGATTTTCCGAGCAGAAGCACTGGAACATATTTAGATCGGAATTCTGAGTACAAATGGATTGCAGCATTAGCTTCCGAAAAAGTACTCAGAAACCATGGAAACTCTGTTTTCTACATAAACACTGAAGTTCAGCAAAACATCTTTTTTTAAAATAAATAAATAAATAAACAACAGCAAATGCATCTCCTGTTTCTTTTTCATGTTATTTGCTTTTTGTTTTATAAATTTGATCCTTTTGATACACACTCACGAATGTTTATAGCGCTTTACTTTAGCCAGGAGGGAATGACGATAAAAAATGGACTTGTTTCTAAGTGGAGTCTCAGGGTTTTTTCAGCTACGCAGCTCTAATATGGATCTCTAACTGGAAGGAAATAGTGCGATGTCTTCGACAGAGTTATACTGATGCAAGAGAAAGGAGGATTAACGCACTCCATCCTCTCTTAACCATCACTGGAGTGTCTCAGGGCCCAGATACTAACTCTCATGGTTTCTCTTCTTGTAGATTTGTGGCACAAACAGTATTACATGCAGCAATTTCATGAACCACTGGATCCCTGAAGAGAAAGAGGTGCATTCTCCAGGAAGTGTGTGTTAATGCAGTGTGAAGCTTAGAGAGAGACAGTCATGAATGACCTTGAACAAATGTTGCCGAAAGATGAATAAAACACAAAGCACAATATTTTCCATGTTTCTGTTCAACTCAAGGCTCTTGATTTCCATTAGTCCAAAAAAAACGGACGTAAACTGTAGTAATGGCTCTGACAGTTCCTCGACCTCAGCTACATCCCTCTCGTTCTTTATCAGTCTCAACTTGGTTCGATTTCTCAAATTTAGAAAAGTAGTGGCCTAAATTAAACCAGCCTGACCCCGACCAGGCAGTTACTAAGGATGAATAAATGAATGAATGCACTTTCATGTTAATGTTCATGCTCACGTTAATTTCCTTGTGCAGTAGGTACAGTAATAATAATAATAATAATAATAATAATAATAATAATAATAATAATAATAATAAATTTGACTTTGCTGTCCAGTCAGAAGGAAGCTCCTGATGCACGGAGCTTGTGGGAGGCGTATTTACGTTCTCTCTTCCTCTAGCTTTATAAAATGTAAACATTTCTAGACGGAAATCCACGAATAGCAGACACGTAATCTGATGTTTTGGACATTATGAATTTTCTGCGACTCCAAACCTCGACCACTCAACAATTCCAGATGTGTAACATAGGAACACTGTAACATCTGAACATTTTTATTACGTCAGTGACATGAATCAAAGGAGAAGATTGTGAGTTTCTCTCGTGACCCCACTCGTAAATCAGGCGACCCCTAGTTTGGGAGCCACGGATTAGGGAAAAGAGAAAAGAGTAAAATCCCCAAAAGTACACATCTGTTCTCCACCAGCGTACAGAGAGAAAAGATGCCAAAACAGCAGAGCTTTAATATCTGACATTCCTTCATTCTTCATCTTATGTCAAATATTACTTTTGCATGTCACGTATATGATTAGATATATCTGGATACAGCGCTGAATCATGTGACTTTTGTTATTTTTAGAAAGCCATTTCTGTCATCACAGCTCTTCTTCATCTATACACCAACATTTCCACCTCATCCAAGCAGTAAAGCATTTGATCTTTTCCATTCAGGGTTTTTAATTTGCATTTTCAAAATATTTTTCAGTAAGTAATAAGTAATGAGCAGTTGATTGGAAGGTGAAATATATTTTTTTGTTTAATTTTTCTCCTTGTTTTTTGTTACACAGGCATTCAGTAAACCAGGGCCTCGCTCTTGGGGTTTGTTTCCCACTGACTGCTCTAGAAACGCCACCTTTTAGAATGTCACGGCTGAACCAGCTCTCATAATGAATGGCCTTTTAAAACCACTCATCTCTATGCATTATATAAACAACTTAACTCACATTCGAGGACAATCTGACTCTGACCAGAAGCCAAGCGAGTAATTTGACTTAATGCGCGAATGCAGAGTCCAGAGGCTCCGAGAGGTCGATTTCTACTACAGCTGTGTCTCTAATCATGTACTTTTAGTGCTGTAGAGAGCTTTTCTATGCTGTAGTGCACTATAATACCAACATGATGTCTTAAAATGAAGTGTAGAAAGCTAGAAAGCTGTGTTTTGCACTATATTTACTAACAGCCAATCAGATTACAGTCTTCAGGATCCTGAAGCTTGTGACCAGATAAGTGTACAAATGATATCAGAGCCTGAAACAGAAGATTTGAATTTTTTTTAAATGTCACACTAATTGTAATAAGTATTTTTTGTACCTGAATTTAAATAGATAGTTGTAGTAAATTAATCAATGCCTTCTGACCAGTCAGAATCACACTTAATAAAAAATTTTAAATTAAACTTAATAAACAAGTAAAACACCTTAGAATGAATCACTACATTACTGTAAATCAGTAAAACATATTGTTTTGTATAAATCAGCAACAAGTCTGTGGAAAATTGGCTTCTTTTTTAAGACGCTGCCAGTGTCACACTGTCAAGGGAACAAAGAGTGTAATAACAAGGTTTCCCTGTTGTATTCATGTCTGCAAGTTTGAAACATTACCACCGAACCGGAACATTTTTTATATCTTTGGAAAGTGATTCAGAGTTTGGCCACACTGGTCTTTCAATCTGCTCTGGAAGCCATTGTTGCATTACACTTCTGTTTCCCATTAGCATCTCATCTACTGACCCCAGGGTCTCCTTAGAGACGCGTGCAGAACATAAAACATCTTTAATGAGCTGGATAGTCTGGTGTTAATGATGCTGTTCACTTCTTCCTGGACAAGGTTGTCTCAGGGGAAAATCTTCCTCAGAAAGCTCTTCAAAGACTCGTTGAAGATCTTTCTGAAGAAAAAGAAACAAAACAATGGAATGCCACATGCATGCAAAACTTGACCCTTGCCTCGAAACTTTTTCCAATAAAAAAATACATCTGTTACTTGATGAAAAATAAACTTAAATTGTCTACCACTTATTGCTTCCAGGTAACAAGTACACTCTTATAAAACAGAACACATCATGGGTTCCTCAAGTGTTCCTCTCAAATGATGAGTGGTTCTTATCTTCCCAAAAGGATTCTAACAGATAATAAATACACTCACATTGCCATGAACCCTCACCCATCAGAACTGTGTCCACAGATGTTTTGGACTAAAACGCATTCGACATGTCATTGGGAGTTTGCGATTTCGAATTCTGATGATGCCACAGCCATCCATGTTCTCTGGCTGGGAGGGGCATACTCTCTACCCGCTGTCAATCACAGCAACACTACCCAATCATGTGCATCTGTGAGCTCATTTATGCAGAAGAGGGCAGACAGCACTTTCTTCCTGTGACACAGGATGAGTAACGGATAGAATAGATGTGGTTAGCTGGCTCCACGTGTCTCAGGGGAAGCATGTTACCTTCCGGTTGGTGGTTGTCGTATGTTAGGGGAGGAAGGAAAATATTAGTAATTAATAATAAAATAACAAATAAATAGATAAATAAATAAATAAATAAATAAATAAATAAAAGCTGCTCTGTAGGGGAGAGAGGGTCCAACTGTATTATACCTGGCAAAATCAACATGTAGTTATTGCACAATAACATACTGAGACCTTCAAGTTATTTACACACACACACACACACACACACACACACACACACACACATTTATTCAAAATGAAATATTTAATTATGACAGAGTTTTCAAATAAAGATAGATAGGACACAAGTGTGTGTGTGTGTGTGTGTGTGTGTGTGAAACAGCAACATCAACCATGACCTGTACTACTACTACTGCTCACTGCTGCTCACTGCTGCTCACTGCTGCTCAATACTGCTCACTGCTGCTCACTGCTGCTCACTGCTGCCCACTGCTGCTCACTACTGCTCACTACTACTCACTGCTGCTCACTGCTGCTCACTGCTGCTCACTACTACTCACTGCTGCTCACTGCTGCTCACTACTGCTCACTACTGCTCAATACTGCTCACTGCTGCTCACTGCTGCTCACTACTGCTCAATACTGCTCACTGCTGCTCACTGCTGCTCACTACTGCCCACTGCTGCTCACTGCTGCTCACTACTGCTCACTACTGCTCACTGCTGCCCACTGCTGCTCATTACTGCTCACTACTGCTCATTACTGCTCACTACTGCTCACTGCTGCTCACTGCTGCTCAATACTGCTCACTGCTGCTCACTGCTGCCCACTGCTGCTCACTACTGCTCAATACTGCCCACTGCTGCTCACTACTGCTCACTACTGCTCACTACTGCTCAATACTGCTCACTGCTGCTCACTGCTGTTCATTACTGCTCACTACTGCCCACTACTGCTCACTACTGCCCACTGCTGCTCACTACTGCTCACTACTGCTCACTGCTGCTCACTACTGCCCACTGCTGCTCATTACTGCTCACTACTGCTCACTGCTGCTCACTACTGCTCACTACTGCTCACTACTACTCACTGCTGCTCACTACTGCACATTACTGCCCACTGCTGCCCACTACGGCTCACTACTACCCACTACAGCCCACAGTTTCAATGTTTTAAGGCTAACAGGGTCTTTGTTCTAGTTCTACCTCTGCAGTGAACCAGGCTGAACAGTGATGACCTTCAGACTGAAATCATTTCTAAAGTGTTCTGTCCAGTCATCTCATTTTATTATTTATTTATTTATAATTCAGTATGGATGAGCGTATAAGAACGTCAGGTTTGAGCGCGTCCTCAACAGCAACATCAGTGCAGTAAAGCACAGTTTATTGTACTTGTAGCTTAGATCATTTGTCTTTTTTGTTGAATAGAAACAAACACACCACATTGTAAGACAGGCAGATGGCAGTTCTTTTCGCATGGCTCTTCTAAAAATCAAGGCTATTTGGTGTGTATTTTGAATAGTGTGTGAGTTATGTACCTCTGAGATACAAAGTCTTTGAAAGTCTTTTGAAGTTGAGTCCCTAATTACTTTTTTTTTTTCCAAACAGGAACATGTTTCCTGCCAATTTGGTTCAAGCTACATTTCAGCAGGTAAGATCATTTCACTGAGAGCTTATTATTAAAGCCAACATTTCTGTGATTAAACCTTTCACAGGTTTAATCATGGTTTTCTATGTCAAACCATCAAACCAATTAAAGAGTCCTTGACCTCTGTTGTGTTTAGTTGGAGTAGGTGTAGACTGATTAAAAATCAAAAAAACATCTTCTGAAGAAAGCCAAAAATGATCCTCAGCACCCATCTCATCCTCCATTCCTGTGGAAGAGCCTTTAATCAAAGAGATGGCTTGATTGCCTTGCCATTTTTCCAAATGAGGGCTCACACTGATCTTATTTTTCTTCAAATCCACAATTAAGGAAGTCTTAACATGCAATCCTTTAGATACTAAGTAGGAGACATTCAATAACAGTTTTTAACTTTTCACATGTAGATACTGTATACGGATGTTTTTCATGAATCAGAGAAATGAAAAGTTACAAAGACAAAGCTCAGGATTGTTCTTTCTCTCTGTATCACTCTACTTATGTATGTCATATTAATTTGGGGAAGCTGATTAGGCTGAAAGGACGGCATTCGGACAGTTTGTTTCACTTCACTGGATTTCACTGAACTTAGCAGGACGGTGTTTGGACACTTTACTGATCTTAGTGTTTTGGTGGCAATTGAACTGAGCCAAAAACCTTTGGAGTTTTTGGACGGGTTATAAAACAGATCTGGACAGTTTTAGGTTAGCTTTTGGGCAGTTTATTGAATTGATCTGGACACGTTTCATATTTTGGACAGTGTTTGGACCGATAATTGACTTGAGTCAGTTTGGGGCAGTTTATTGGCTTTAATGTAACAGTTTGGGACAGTGTATTAAACTAAATGATGTATTACTAAAAGAAAATTACAAGTGCAGTGAATTTCAGAGTGTGTTCCTTATGTTTCTCAGTATCGCACTAACAGCGTACCCGTCATGAAGACATTGAGGACAGCAGAGAGCTCGAGTGTGACACGTCGCACACTCATCTACAATCTCCAAGACGACAACGGTAACAGTGAAAATGGCAGCGATGTCCGCAACTTCCAGCTGGACCTGACGCCTCCGCCTGATGTGGTGATGCGCACCCAGCCTGGAACAAGCGAGGGCATGAACGTGCTGGGCATTGTCATCTTCTCTGCTACTATGGGCAAGAAAACACACACAAATACACACTTACAACACCGACATACTAAACACACATCAACACACCCAGAATACACAGATACATTAGAAAAGTCCTGGATACAACACTAAGAAAATAACTGTAGTACTGTACAGGTCTCCAAGGTAGAAACCATTTAAATGCACCCCTAAAGATACAAAGTGCTTCTTATGGTCCACTGGATTGTCTAGATTCCTTAAGCAAAGGTACTAAAGACGTACCCGTGAGGGGACCATTTCAGTTAAATGTACCCTGTTTTTAACTTGGCACCTAGTTTATATCCTGTTTTTACCAAGAAAGATATCCATTTTATATACAGTTTGTTCCCCACAAAGTACTCAGGTTATATACTGTCTGTACCCTGAAAGGTACCCAGTTAGGTACCCCTTCTGATAAAGCTGGCTATAAATTACAACATTATCAACTCAAAGTTAAAAGTGTGACTCAAATCCATCAGGCATGTCAGAATGCTGTGTGTAACACTTATGTATTTTGTGTGCAGGCATTATGTTGGGCAGGATGGGTCCTAACGGCAGTGCGCTCGTTAACTTCTGCCAAAGTCTTAACGAGGCCGTGCTCAAAATCGTAGCCATAGTTATCTGGTGAGTCTCGAGAATATCCCATTACAGCTCTGCCTTCAGTCAAACTTCCTGAACTGTTTCTATGTATTCCCAGGTACTTTCCATTTGGGATCGTGTTCCTGGTGGCTGGAAAAATCCTGGAGATGAGCGATCCATCAGATATGGGAAAGAAACTGGGATTTTACGCCATTACAGTGGTGATGGGTCTGATCCTGCACGGGCTCTTCATCCTGCCCAGCATGTACTTCTTCATCACCAAGAAAAGCCCCATCGTTTACATCCGGGGAATCCTACAGGCTCTGCTCATCTCTCTGGCCACCTCATCCAGGTACCACACACACACACACACACACTTTTTTTAACACTTCATTCTGTTCATACACAACACCACTTATAGTTACACTTAACAATGTGAAACAAGTTAGTTCCTGTATCTGCTTTAACCAGCCGTTCCCTCTCCAGCCTCTCTTTTTTCTCCCTCTTGAAGTGAGTAAGACAAAAACAACGCAGCTTGTTGTGTTACTGAGAAACTGCAAAGCGTAAACTCCTCTGTCCTGAAGATGTCAGAAAACTTAAAGTTACAGCTTTACCTCTGACTGTTACAAAGCTCTGAGACTGGAGACTCCTTCCATAAGTGTTAAATAAACCTACAGAAGACTTCACCATATCAACGATTACACGTTTTTAAACCATTTACGTGGAGTGTCCACTGTACGTGCACTGCAAGTCCCTGTGAATGAGCTGTTGCTATAGAAACAGTAACGCATTAGATTTGCAGCTGCACTTCTGTCAGATCTGCTGTTATAGAAAAGTACTGTAGTATTTATAGTATCTGTAGTACTGTAGTATTTATAGTATCTGTAGTATTTATAGTATCTGTAGTACTGTAGTATTTATAGTATCTGTAGTACTGTAGTATTTATAATATCTGTAATATCTGTAGTATTTATAGTATCTGTAGTACTGTAGTATTTATAGTATCTGTAGTACTGTAGTATTTATAATATCTGT
>CM074931.1:22689785-22700537 GCA_037576815.1 Pangasius larnaudii
AATGTGTCATGTCATAAATGTCATGTGAAATGTCATGTCATAAATGTCATGTTATAAATGTGTCATGTCATAAATGTCATGTTATAAATGTGTCATAAATGTCATGTCATAAATGTCATGTTATAAATGTGTGATGTCATAAATGTGTCATGTCATAAATGTCATGTTATAAATGTGTGATGTCATAAATGTGTCATAAATGTCGTCATAAATGTCATGTTAAATGTGTCATGTCATAAATGACATAAATGAGTGTCCGATGTCATGTCATAAATGTGTCATAAATGTCATGTCATAAATGTCATGTTATAAATGTGTCATGTTATAAATGTGTCATGTCATAAATGACATAAATGAGTGTCAGATGTCATGTCATAAATGTGTCATTTGATAAACATATCATTCCCTCAGACTGTATAGCAGTGTCATGTTAGCATTACTGCCAGTTGTCATGACAGCTGCCGTAGAGTTTGGTGACATGACATCTTATTTCGCATGCTGTCCCAGAGTGTGTTCATGAACACCACAAGAGTGAGACAGATATATTCCTTTCTAAGAAGTGAAAATACTGGAGGAGACTGAGATAAGAACCCGAGTGAGCGTCAGACACGCCGAGCACAATGTTGCCTAAATATTTAGACAGTAAAGCAGACAGGAAGCCAGGTGTCTCGAGTAGAGATCATTTTTCAATCTGAGGCAAACATCCATTTCACTCCTCACTCCATTTTCTCAGGGGAACAGGATTTACATGCTGGAGTGATGCAGGAAGTTCACACACTTAATAAAGTGATTCATCAGCGGAATCTTCACTGAGCATTACCATAAGGCGCTGAGAATTTCATTATCTGCCGTTAGACACTAAAGGGCTGCCGGATCGTTTTTCAACAGACGTCAGCTTTATTTACGAGGGACTTTTAAGAACAGCAGACGTTGGTGGTAAACACTTATATTCATTATTGATGCAGCGATTTATCAACTCAAACACAGCACACTAGATTAAAGAAATAATTAAAAAATATGCATACATTTTCCCCTCACCCCAGCGCTAATCAATCAGCCAAGAAGCGCTTGGTACCGAAGCTGAGGCTAATTTACTTGTTAGCTACATCAGCCTGAACGCTGCAAAACTAAACAAGCACACACACACACACACACACACACACACACACACACACACACGTCTGGACAGATTGATCACCTTTAATGTAAAGCGTGACATTTTTGTAAGGAATTTCGCTTGAACGATTGCTTTTTTAGACATTGTGATTGAGGTTAAAGGTTCAGTCTGTGCAGAATCGGCTTTTTAATGGACACCATGTGTGCAGGACGATCCCATTATCAGTTATCTGCCAAAATATGTGGGCGCGCTGCCTCTGCATGGATTAAGTCCGCTTCATTTTCCTGATTTTCACAAAAAAAAAGTGGACTAGAGGAGAAAGGACGAGGCTGATGCGTGCAGATATGAAGCGGTAAATACTGAATTAAAGAAATGCCAAATCTGGGAGGATTTTCGCTTGAGGTTTTAAGAGAAGATAGAAACTATAGAAGCACAATTTTTGGAATGATGTATGGAGTATGTGTTTAGCTGGCGCTAAAGACGTCATCATTAGTGTTTTTTGCTTGAAGGTGCATTCCGGCTCTAAAATCTGAGCTCTATTGGTTAAAAGGTGAATTACAAAAACGCCACGCACACAAAGCTCCGCCTCCCAGAATCTACAGTGATCAGCGGACTTTATCTATACGAGACTGTGGAATACAGATACATCAAACAACTTGAGCACGATTTGTTAATGCAAGGACGATTCTGAGAGCAGGTTAGCCAGTATAACTACACCGTTTGTCTTAATGGACTTGACCGATTTGTACTAAATTATTAGATTAATGATCTCATTTCCTGTCCAGGAGAAATGTAGCTAATTCAGTGTCCAACTTCATTCCCTTTGCAGTTGGCAGGATTCTCCGTCTTGGAAAAAAAAAGTGCATAGATTTACTTATTTCTTTTTTTTTTTTTTTTTGGAGTAAATCAAAACTTTTTCCTAAAACGCTGCCATTTGGAACTGAACTCCTCCCTGATTGCATTTCTGAGCAGTGAAGATGGGGGGCGTGGTGAAGGGCCTTGGGGGCGTGTCTATAACATGACTGACAGGAGTCTGCTCTGTCCGCTGCACCAGTGTCCGAGTCTATCATCTCCCCTACTTCCATTTATTCTCCTTCTCTCTTCAGGTTCCTCTAATCTGCGAGACGAAACCCGTCCACATCCAGCAGCTGATGAACTGCCAGCAGAATAACGGCAGTTTCCAGCCGCTTCCAGCAGGGGGCAAACCCGAGCTCATTTCCCCGGACGTCGCTCGTCTCATGCAGTTAGAGGAAGGAGTGCGACCCCTGCCTCCCGAGCGTAAAATACCCCCAGTGCCCCCACGCCACCTTAAACACAAGGACAAGGAGCACTGCTCCATCGACATGAACGGCCTCGAGACCAACGTATAGCGGCCATGTTGGACGATCTGGACATAAAGGATATACGCGGATTAATGGATGAACTTCTTGCTGTAATTTGATTCGGGTTTACATTTCATTTCGCGTTTTAGTTTGAGGGGATGGAACAGCATTCGTAGAATTGTTTTTTTGTGTCGTGAGTTTTACACAAAAAATCAGGTCCATGCTAATCACTTGCTAAATTAGCCTGACATTGCTTTTCAAGCTAGCTGGATAGGAATGAATCTTGCTAACCAACCAGTGCTGCAAGGAAAAACCGGATCAGGTCAAGAACCAAAATCAGCCTGCAGTGTTTGCAACGTCCAATCTAACAACAGTGATATACTGTACTTCCTGGTTTGTGCTAGCATGCTAAGCCAAGCTAATAACCCTTAACATGCTAGCTCAGATTTGCGTACCTGTTGTTAATGCTTTTGGGTGGAAATAAATATCCAGTTAAAGACTCAGCTAGCAACTAGCATGAACATTTTGGGGATTTTTTTTATGCTTCCTGGATCTTCTACAGCGTAAACCTAATATGGCGCCCTAAACTTTTAGGAACTGACCAAAACATGACATTTAAGCTGTATTTCATATGTATTGTCTTCTTGTTTCTTTTTGTTCGTCTGTTTCTTTGTTTCTTTTATGTAATTATTTATTTATTTATCCGTTTATCCATGTTTCTCACGTTCATTTAAACTGACTGTGACGCTCCTAAATGTAGTTTTTCTCCCTTTGCTCTTCACGTAGAAATAAATTTCCCTTCATCCGTATCAATGATGGTGGAAATAAAATAACTGGATTTGTCTTGTGTATCTCCGTGTAGCCCCGTAGGCTAATTCTCTTTAAATATATATATATATATACTAGGCAGAAAAAATTGACATTTGTACATATTTTCAGAAAAAAAAACTTTCAGATCTAAAGTCATCCTGGATACAGATGTGTTTCCTCATGACTTTGTGAAACCGAACCCGCAGAATAATTACCATGTTTTATGCAAATGTTTTTGATGAATTTGTGCAGCTGAGCGTGAAAAAAGCACGTGTACTGCAGTGTTTCTGCCTGACTGAGGCGGAAAAAGACAAACCGAACCTGCAATAAAAGACGACGGACACAAATACGGATGTGAAATTTCCTGAAGATCATGGGAAGAAGAAAATTACGCTCTCTTATCGTTTTTTTTTTCCTTTTCTTTAGTTCAGTATTGTTGTGATATGGACTGACGAGGTCGGTTTGAAAGTTCAATCTCGTTACACAGATTATAGATTGAAAGCTAATTTTTAATTAAAAAAATGAATTTTAAGTCAATCATCAGAAAGTCTTTAATGTTGATGTGTCACATTTTGTGTGTTTGTTCATTTTATGCTAATAATTCAAATCTGGTAAAAATGAGATATTGTAGCCTGAGAGGAGGAAACATTTTTTTTGAAGGGTTACATAAATATTTTCTCAGATTCACTGCTGAAAAATGTAATTATTTAGTAGTTTAAGAGTTACAGGGCGACGTGATACACTTTAAACCACCAGCCCGTGTTCTCGTAGCTGGTTTAGTAAAACAAGAAAATCTTGAAATTGTTTTCCAGGATTCCAGGGTCGGAACGTGACTCTACATCCATCTCCCTACACGTGGTCTGTAAAGCAGAAACTTTTTCACTTTTTTGTCTTCAGTCTATTTTCATCAGTTCGTGAAATTGATCCTTCAGATCGTCTGAATGACTGCTGTTTAAAAAATACTCCACTTTCTGGCTCGAAAAAAAAACTCACTCATTGTCTTAACAGGAGGTGTGAGATGGCGGGACTGATTGTGATGATCGTCGAGGGATCGTGAGCTCGAAGTCTATCACAGCCACAGCGGTGTGTATCTGAGGAGAGTGTAATCGTCCTGCTCGCTGGCTGAGATGGACTGCACTCATCACTTTCTCCTGACAGGTAGCTGTTAGATGAAGTAGGGGCGAGGTATCGCATGTGCGGCTGCCCTGCGAGCAGAATGATATGAGTCTCAGATGAAGAGGGTGATGAGGAGAGATCCCGAGGTGTCGTGCTGGAAACTTGTAAATGGTTCAGCAGTGTACATGCAGGGGGAAAAAAATACAGCTTTCAGGGTCATTTTAAAGAAAAACTCCACCCTGTGGATTACATGAAACATGTTTAGATTTAGTTTAGTGGTTCTGCCGCGAGCTGTGGGTCGTGCCGTATGGCCGTTATTCCGGTGAGCGGTTTTTTTTTTGGTTGTGTCCAATGGCATTCGTCCGGAGAACGTTTTTCTTAAAACAAAACAATAACAGCTTCTTTCCTCAACCACCATTTTCATGAGGAATCCAGCGTAGGTCGGTGCAAACACTAGACTTAAAGTCCCAGAATGCAGTGCAGCTGTACGCCGCTAGTTAGCGATCTACGAGATGACGAGCGCGATGGCGTCGATGTTGATGTCGATGGTGTGAAAGTTGAAGCTTTGGAAGCTGGTGTGTTGGAGCAGAGCGTACGGGTGAGGAGGTGAGAGAGCCGGACTGACTAAAGCACTAAAGCGCCGCCGCATCACTCTCTTTAGGTAGAGATGAAGCGAGCGCTAAATCCCACTGAACCACGATCAAGAGGTTCATGCTGAACGGCATTGTGGGTAAACCATTAATAAAAGGGAAAAGAGACCAACCACAAGAGACCATGAAAGAACATTAATCTAAAAAAATATATATATCATGGACATATTATTTCTAAAGATCAAAAGTCCAAGTCCTTCAGGGTGACTTTTTCTTTACAGATAAAGTGATGAAGTGATTTATATCTGGAATTTGTATAAGCTCAGTTTGCGCTGCAGTCACACATCCCCATGTTCCTTATCGTTTCATGTCAGCTCGCTAAATCAGACCTGAAATGTTGCTCCCTGAACGACCTCAGTTCTCTCAGGTAGAAAACACTCCAGATGTTCTCAGGCTTTTCAAACGTTCCTCGCTTTTTGCATTAGAGGGGATTTTTTTTTTAGAGCTTCCTTCCTGTACCGCACGTCCACTTTTCACATGCTTATATAGATTAGCACAGAGAAAGTGCAATCTGGTGCTGCACAGCAATTTTTCAGCATTATCAGCATTATCGAGCGGCGACTGATGTGGAAGAGCCTCGCAATTTCTCCACTACTCCCTTCTGACCTTTCTGTTTATAACCTCCTTTAACAGAATTGTGCTCACTGGAAATTTCATATATTTAGCTTTATCTGTTATATTCCTCCTTTTATTCCAGAAAATCACGTGTCTATAAGCATTTAACCCTTACCCTTTTATTCCTATCCATAAAAACAATATCACACAGTAAATACACTAAAAAATAAGGTATTTTCTCAGACTAAGGAAGAACCGTGGCATAATGTTTGGTCCATCATGGTATCCATTAAACACCATATAACACAGCATCACTCTGATAGAAAATATATGGTGAGAAAAACTCCTCAAATATTGTTTGATTCAAATTTGCTGCCTTCAAAAGCCTTCAGTTTATAACAGCTAGGTAGAAACGTGACTTTCTCACATTTACACCTTTTTAAAATCTTGTAACTAATTTAAAACAAACCGTTGAAAAAAATGATCGAGCTAGGAATCTGATCTCGTGAAAAAAATGTACGCAAATTCAAACAAATTCTTTCAAATTACTAGAAATACAATAAAATAAAAGCTGTAAATGCAAACCTTAACTCCAAACCTTTATACGTTGTTGAGTTACAAATTTCAATATGACAAAAATATCATATATATATATATATATTTGAAATGAAGCAATCAAGATGTGAGTGAAGTGTAGACTTTCAGCTTTAATTCAAGGGGTTTAACATAATATTAAAATTGCATTAACCCTTTAGAATCCCTCCAGTTTCACAGGCTCAAGTATTTGGACAAAAATAACATAATCATAAATATTAGGATTATTTTTAATACTTGGATGCAAATCCTTTGTAGTCATTGACTGAAGTCTGGAACCCATGGACATCACCAGACGCTGAGTTTCCTCCCTTGAGCTGCTTTGCCAGGTTTTTACTGCAGCCGCCGTCAGTTGCTGCTTGTTTGTGGGTTTTTCTGCCTTCGGTTTGTCTTCAGTATATCATGATACGTGCAATATATAAGAAGGAACTGAATTTATGTTTAGAAAAGTAAATTATTTAATATCCAAAAATTTTTAAAATCTATATTAAAAAAAAAAAAAAAAAAAAAAACATCTTAAAGATTCAGTACAAAACTCTGATTTAAAAAAAAAACTATTAAAAAAAGATCACGTTCATCATTGGTAAATTCCCCTCCAGAGCAGCAGAGGGCAGCCTCACTCACATTTCTGTCCTTCTGCTGCTGTCTGTGTCACTTCCTGTGTTTGTGAGCATCTGTTCTGTGTCCCCTGATTGGTTCCTTATATAAGTCCTGCCAGTCGTTTCTCTTTTTCCAGAGTACTGTGGGTTTTTTTTGGTGATGCTGCTGTGATTTTTAGACTGTTGTTGTTGTGGTGTTGTTGTGGGTGGTGGTGGTGGTGCTGCTGTTGTTGTTGTTGTGCTCTTGTGGTGTTGGTGGTTTTTGTTGTTGTTGTTTGTTGTTGTGGGTGGTGGTGCTGCTGTTGTTGTTGTTGTGCTCTTGTGGTGGTGGTGGTGGTGGTGCTGCTGTTGTTGTTGTTGTGCTCTTGTGGTGGTGGTGGTGGTGGTGGTTTTTGTTGTTGTGGGTGGTGGTGGTGGTGGTGTTGTTTGTTGTTGTGGGTGGTGGTGGTGGTGGTGGTGTTGTTTGTTGTTGTGGGTGGTGGTGGTGGTGGTGTTGGTTGTTGTTGTGGGTGGTGGTGCTGCTGCTGTTGTTGTTATGCTCTTGTGGTGGTGGTGGTGGTGGTGGTGGTGGTTTTTGTTGTTTGTTGTGAGTAGCTTGTGTCTGGTCCTCTCTTAGTTTTTCTGTTTGTTTGTTTGTTTGTTTGTTTGTTTGTTTGTTTGTTAAAGCTCGTTTGTACTCGTGTCCACTCCCCCCAGATTCGTTCCAATATCTTTAGTCCCCACGATAATCCTGAAAATCCTCATTTAACGTTCACTACAATAAATTATCACATTAAAAAAAAGTTTAAAAAATCTGTAAAAACTCCTCACTTTACTAGTCAGAAAGTGTATTGTGACGTGTTTTATCGCGATATCGATATTATCACCTCCCAGCTGTATTATTCATTTTCTAACGCAAGGCCGTGCTGCCAGCTGTGTTACTTCGCTACACACAGCCTCGTCCTGAGAAACAGCAGAACGTCTGTATCGTTTTAAATGAACGAAATGAAGCCCAGAAAATTTAAAATGGCTCAATTCCGCCTCGTTAACTTGTCCAAGTCGTTAACCGGCGCATCCTCGATATCTGGGGCAGGATTAAGAACATTTTGGGGTTTATTAGCGGTCCGTGATGACGTTAAGTGAGAGAAACTTCCTGTAACCGTAAAGTTAACAGGAAACGCTTTAGTGTTTTTATATGTATAAATATATATTTATTTACATGAAATATTAAACACAACAAAATTCTCAAGTTCAACTTGAATGTCTTGTTTACAGTCCAGGAACAAACTGTGTCTTTAAATGACAGTCACATGATCAACATCTGTAGAACATATAAAGGAGAAAAAAACAAACAGCTGAACGTTTTCTTTCAAAAATAATTTATTTGCTGTGAAACACCTTAAACATGATGTTGCAATACAGAAAATACTTCGAGATAGTTTTATTAAAAAAAAAAAAAAAAAAAGTGATCTGTTGTATAAAAATGTCAGATGCTTAGCATTCGCAGCTTAGGCTAAAACCGTTATCATGCTATTAGCTGAATTATTATTATTATTATTATTATTATTATTATTAATTCTAATCATGATATTTCTTTCATCATATCATTAGCTACTAATGTGATTTTGCTGTTAGCTGTGTGTTAGCATGTACACCACAGTTTATTATTTATTATCGAGTACATAATAAACCTCGGTCTCGGTGTACACAACAACAACAACAACAACAACAACAACAACAACAACATTTTATCCCATCGGTTATTGTTTGTATTCATTAATCAATGCAAAATTAGCGTCTACAGAGTTAGCATCAGAAAGAGGCACAATGGTCCACCATTTTGTTCCCCAAAAAGCATTTTAAAGCGTTCCTGTTATTTGGTGCTAGCTGCTGAGTTTAGTATTAGTACAGAGAGCGAAAGCTAATGTTAGCTCATTAGCTAGTTGAGCGGGTTATGACCGCTAGCTAACTAGCTACTATCTGCTGTAGTGAAGGTTAGCCTGTTTCATAGTATGTTAGCACATCAGCTGTTGTTTATTGCTCGCTAGGTTACTATTCGGCAGATTCTCGTAACGGATGTTAGACACGTCTGTTAGTGTAGTGGGGCTGCAGGGAAGCCAGCGTCGCCTGACGCCTGCAACAATTCACACCATGTTTAGGTTTTGATTTCGCTAGCAAGTGAAACGTTAAGAGCGCTTCACACTCTACATGCGCTGCGTTACGCGTAATGCGTCGTCATCGTCTCTTCTGCTTCCAGCCGCTATCACCACAGGCTCTCTTACACTCCTTACAGTGCTGGTTACGCAGCCACTGTAGCGAATAAACCTACAGAAAAAGAAAAAGGGGAAAAAAAAAGTCTTCTCTCCATCTGTGCGTCAGACCAGAAGCCTCCAGCCAAATGTTTTGAGTCAAGTCTCCACGGACATGAAGGCACAGGAAGTCTGGAGACCTGCTGCTGATTTCTGTAAAGCGTCTTTTCTGAAAACCGTTTTTTTTTTTTTTTTCTCGGAACGACCTTTTGACAAAGCCAAATGCTCCGACTTTAAACCTCTCACTCTCGCTGTTTTACTGCTTTTTCAGTTTCAAAGGCCTTCGAAGGCCTGGTTCTGGCACGTACGAGTGGAGACAGTAAGAAGGTGGTACAGACGTCCCTCAGTGTGGATCCGCCGTTAAACCCGATCTCGTCGCGCCCCGAACGAGCTTCTCCTTTTGCAGAAATGGAAGCCATCTGCTGTGTATCGGGTGTGAACCGTCAAATAAAACCAAATTAAACCAGCAAAAAAAAAAAAAAAGATATGAATAGGATTCTGGTTTCCTGCACCAGAGATAGACACGTGGCCTGGCGTGTGTGTGTGTGTGTGTGTGTGTGTGTGTGTGTGTGTTGGTGGAAAACTGTCAAATGTCGCTAATCAGAATTTCTCAATAACAGAAAGATGATTTTTCACCTTGTTCTGTTTGTTAATACGGAATAATCTATTTCTTCCATTCAAACAGTAAATATTTAACGTAACGTAAAGTGTTTGTTTGCCGCCTCAACTTTTACAATGTCGTCTGTCCTGTGACTTACTGAGCGCCATTTAGCAGCTAGTTTACAGAAAAAAACTGACCTGATTAAAACCACATCCCAGAAACTTTACTGGATTGATAAAAAACTTCCTGTTATTCTTGTCGATAGAGTAAGAATTTAGTGCGTCTTTTCTTACCTGTTTGAATTCTCTGTTATTGCTGAAGATTAAAAAAAAAAACATTTGAAAATTAATTCTTTTAAATACGTTGAATTTTTGTGTTGGGATTTTCTGAAGCTGAGAAAAAAAATTTCAGTCAGATTTATTTTATATCTTTCTGGCGATAAATGAAAGTCAAATTTGATAAAATAAAAAGTGTAAAATAAAAAAGACAAAAATAACTCGGTGTCACTTTTGTCCGATTGACTAACGCTGACCTTTTACTGGTGGAATTAATACAAAAATAAATACAAAATTTAAATTTGTGGAATCTAGTAATTGAAATTAAAGAAATTTTCTTCCTTTTCAGACGTCAAAATAGCAGAACATTAGCAAGTTTTTTTTTTTTTTTTTTAAATATTAAAAAGGTATTTTGTATATAGACAAAAAGGTGAAACTATCTGGACGTGATGGTCGAGTCGTCGCCTGCTCTTTCCATACTGTTGCTTTCAATTAGAAAAAAGGCGAAGATCCAACAGAAATCTTTCTGCTGCCGAAGAAAAAGCCAAAGAGATAAAATAACTAATCCGTCACAACTAGTTCCTTTAGAGCGTTTGTATTATTTTCCCGTAGCGCTTTGAGGCGAGCGACATTTCAGAGAGTTAAAGTGGTTTCTGAGATAAACGAGGCTGAGGTTAATGGACTTTTCTACACACACTGTAAATGATGTGCAAATTTAGCCTTAAGATAAAAAATTTACATATTTATAAAAGCCGAGCTGCTCAGACCTCCATCATCTACGCCCTTATTAATAACACTCAGAGTCACGTGACCTCCATCATCTAC
>CM074931.1:22743329-22765347 GCA_037576815.1 Pangasius larnaudii
AAAGATGTTTTTTGGAACTGGAAATGTTCATATATAAAGAGACTCGACATGTTTCTTTTGTTAGGATTGATTTTATTTATAAGTTTATACTTTATAATTTATTATATGACAGTGTAACAGATTTTTGTATAAAAGGTGAAACTGCAGTGCTTCGGCGTAAAAAAAAGAAAAAGTAAGACATTATGGGATAGATTTTGTTTCAGCAAAGAAATAGTGGTATCTTGCCATCTCTAGGTGCGTCCCAAATAATCTAATGATTAATCTTTAATGATTCCTAATCCTCCTAATTCTTAAAATGCATTTCGAGGAACGAGGAGATAAGAGATACGATACGTTCTCCATCTGGTCCCCAGGAAGAAATGTTTGGATGCCCCTGACCACATAGACAAAAAAAAAAAAATCACCAAAAATCCTTTTGTCTGTAATTTAAACTTCAGACATTATTTAGATAATAAAATACTGTACTTTCCCCCTCCGTCAGTTCTTGCATGCAGCAGTGCAGAGGCTCGAGCAGAAGATCGACAGCCTGCAGTCCAAGTACAGCACTCCGGAGATCTCAGACGAGGTACTGCAGCATTCAGCTTCACTTCCTGCTCGCCAGCTTTTTCTCGAATTACTTCACTTTAAAAAAAATAAATAAATAAAAGATCACGTGGCAGCGTTTTGTGATACTAGTAGCTTTACGTAAGAATTATATCACACTGGGAACATATGAGCTTGATACAACTAGAAGTCTTCACGAATCCCCAGAACTACACAGGAACCGAACGTATGCAATGATCGTGTAAGTGGTTCATTCAGAACGGAGACACACCTCGTCGTTCAGGGTTCATCCGGGGACTTGCTGATCACGTGCCTTTCTGTTCATATTCTTTAATTAAAATAAACTTTTACAGCCGATGGTGGCAGCGAGAGGCGGTCAGCTGTCCAGGTCCCTCGCTCAGCGTCTCGGGCCTTCACCTCAAACAAAACCACTGAGGAACCCTGCAAGTGTGCTTCCTCACAGCGCTGGAGGAAAGAGGAGCAGACGCAGGAGACGTCGAGCTCAGACAGCGTCCGAGCAGAAACAGGAAGCGGCCAGAGACGCTAAAGAGGAGGATCCACGAGGTCACGGCGCGCAGAAGAACGACAGAGCGAAGCGTCAGAGAAAACAAAGGAAACGTCTCGCTGCGGCTGGATCTGAATCTGAGGAGCCACTGAGCACAAAGGAGGAGGAGAACCGTAATGCGCACATCGGTGAGTGCTGAATTCTGCATTCTGATTGGTCAGAAGGTGTTGATTAGTTTCCTATAACAGCAGCTCGGACCGTAGTGCAGCTACAAATCACAGGTTTATTTAGAATCAATGCGTTCCTTCGAACACGTTATCGTTTCCATAGTAACGGCTCATTCACGGGGACTCGTACGGCGCACGCCGCACCGATGATAAACAGATAAACAAAAAATGTGCGCAAGTTTTCTGACATCTTCAGGACAGAAGAGTTTACGCTTTGCGGTTTCTAGGTCACATGACAAGCTGCGTTTTTTTTCCCCTTAATAACTTAAAGAGGGGAAAAAAAAGGATTTGTTTTGTTGTAACGTTTAAAGCGGGACGGCAAAGTGGATAAGCTTCAGCTAAGGGGGAGGAGACGAGTAAATTTTTCCACCAGTAGAGATGATATTCGTCTATAAAGGCGTTTCGTTAGTCATTACATTGCATTGAGTGAATTTCCTTTTATTTTAAAATGTTTTACCATTACTACAGTTTTAAACGTTACAAATAAAATGTAAGCGTCTGCCACTAGGGGGCGAATTTTGCCCTCCGTATCGAAAAGGTGTCAAAAACTTATTCATTAAATTACACAGAAAAGGAATAATTTTAGGCTTCAGTATGTCGAAAGAGTAGAATTAAAGCTGACTGACAGCAGGATGTAACCATAGCAACAACTGTGTGATCGTAGCTTTAAAAAAAAAAATGACAGTCTATTTGTATTCTCTCATCTTTCAGTTACAAAGAATAACGAAGTACACAAAGCGCCGGACTCCAGGACACGTCGTGGGACGTTAGCTCTTGGTCACTGATCGTTTCACACTCCTTCAGGATCAACCTCATCTGTTTTTATTGTCTAAATATAACATCTGAATAAAGATTCATTGTGTTTGTTTTGTTTGTTTTTTTTAATTTGTTAACAATTTCTATTCAAGTTGGAACTGTTTCTATTTGCAAATAAATTAAAAGGACATTAACATTGCTTGTGTATTTTTTTTATGCATGTAGTCCTTGCAAAAAAAAAAAAAAATTAAAAAAAAAACTCTACACATCCGCAAGTGATCAGGCGGCTGTGGTGTTGTTCGAGGTCATGATGTCATCAGGGTCGATTCCCGCGCCTGTTTGTGACATTTCTTCAGCGTGTGTCTGGTTTTCCGGATGGCGCCGTTGATGGCGTAGACACACGCCTTCCAGTTGGGTCCGTCCTCGTCCAGCTTCATGTAGGGGAAACGCTCACACAGATACTCTAGACAGAGAGAAACACGGCTTTATTTATTCTCTATCCTTTCTTTCTTTCTCTCTCCGCTCTCTTTCATTCTCTATCCCTTTCTTTATTTTTTTTTATTATTTAATTCCCCCCTCACTGTGGTCACCTCTGTTACCATTTTCAATCTCATGACTGATTTCAATCCCTATTTAAGAAACTTCATTCATTCATTCATTCCTGCATCATGTTTCTTCTTCCAAAGACAATATTTCTTTCTTTCCTTTTTTTCCCCCCTTGGTCTAATTGTCTAACCAGTATTTCCGTGTTTGACGCTTGTCCTTCACACCGCTCCTTCATGTTCATGAGTCATTTTAATTGTTTTTGAAATGTGTCGTGTTTTTGTAAAAGCCCTTGAGTTAAACTCCAAATAAATATTTATAGTAACTGTTCACTGAGACATGCTACAGTAATATCACTACTGCTCAGTTCTCTGTTGGAGGTAGGATCTGTGTTTGAGTTACATTAGCGTATTCCGAGTTGTGTGATTTTTATTTATCGTTATCTGGTGTTATCTGAGTAGTTTGAGCTGGAATGATAAGAGTTTGGAATAAAGTCAGCATCACCTAAGATTATTGAGTTATTATTTGAATTAAAAGCTATTTGAGTTAACATTATCTGAGTTGTTCGTGCTGCCATTATTTCAGTGCTGGAGCAGTCAGTGATGTGGTTGGAGTGTGTGTGTGTGTGTGTGTGTGTGTCTGTGTGTGAGAGAGAGAGAGAGAGAAGGTGTGTGTAGTTGGTGTGTCTCACCCCTCAGTGCTGAGATCTTGTTGTGGTCCAGAGGCAGGATGCCGTACTTGGCGTTGCCGTACACGTTGCTCTGCACCAGCACTTCCTCTGGGAAGATGAATCTGATGAGGTAGCGAGCGACGAGCGGAGGATTCGGCCTCTGTAACGCTGAGTACATCGCAAACTGAGGCACCTTCACGTCCCGATCCGGATGACCCAGATACACTACAGTCACAGGGGAGAAGAAGCTGATTAGCACATCAGAGAGGGACGAGACCGAGACTGAGACTCTGACAGGAAAATTATCTTTTTTAAAAAAAAAAAAAAAAAAAAAAAAAAAAAAAAAAATCCCAATGGTTTAAAACATTTCTCTGAAGTACTGAAAGTAAAATTAAAGTGAGACAAGTTCTGTACAACTTCCTAGCTGCGTATAATGTCCGTTCAGGCTTACCCTGAGCACCCGGCTCATAGGAATAGTCATTTTCCGACAGCGGCTCTTCATCAGACTCTCTTTTGAGTTTGTTTTTAAGCGCAGTCGTCTGCTGTAGGTCATCGCTGTCGCCGTCTGAGAGCTCCACGTCGATCTCGGCAGTGGGCTCGGGTTTGAATTCTTGGACTGATTCCACTTGTTCACTCGGATCTCTCACCGCTTTAAACTGCGAAGTAACGGAGCAACAATGTGATAAAGTCGCGCTACAATCATCATCCAACACAATGTGGCTTACAGCAGTGGAGTCAAACGCATGCTGGGTAACAGACCATGTCACAAGTGGACGGGACGAAAATCTCTGTGTAGCAGATCAATAACAACTGATCTTAATGTTCATATTTTCACCAACAGAAACACATGAACTGACTGCAATTCATAAAATCATATATGTTACTAATACTGATACCGAACTTATTCAATCAGGGGCCTCATGGAACATTTTATTTATTTATTTGTTTATGCTTCTCCGGATTAAATCACGGCCATGAAAAGCTCACACGTGAGAGTAGCTAATGCTACCAAGCTCGCTCTTTGTAATGTTAGCTAGCTCACGTTAAATGGCGTGTAGTAGATAGATACACTGGTTACCTTAGACTGAGTGGAAAAGACAGGTGTGAATAACATTTAATTGAATTGAATCTTATTTGGATCGACACCGAAACTTGTGATTCAGTGGCAGAATTTGAGACTAAAAATATTTTAAAAAATGGTAACTACATGGAAGATCCTGTGGTTCAGTTGGGTGGCCTTTGTCTCTGGGGCAGGAGGTTTCTGGATCAACCCTCAGCCAGGTCGTGAGGATATGCACACTAGAGGTCACAACACTTAACCAGTGCTTGTAAAGTAATGGATTTAGAAAAAAAAGGGGAAATAAAGTGGGGAAGAAATCAGCTACTTCTATCCTGAACAGTTCCTCTTTCTTTGGTTCATAAGGTTAAGCATCTCTTAAGTCTGGACCTGCAGCCCTCGGTGGTGCAGTGGTTCCTGCAGGCGAAGGATCAATATGAGTCATGACTCTAACTACTGCATATAAAGTAACTATTATTACTACTTAACCAAAGACCTATAAATGGGTGCTTCTTTATTCTTACGATTGGAATATTTCAAGAAAACCATTGAGAAGCCAAATGAGTGCTTCTGTGTGAATAAAGGAAGCCATTTTACACAGTTCGCAGTCAGCACACAGGAACACTACACCAGCCAGTAAGTCAGTTTGTTGGTTAATGTCGCTCCCATAGCTACACTTCCTGTTACGTAGAAAACAGGAATTGATGAGAAGCGATGAACGCTGAACCCAAACGTTGGGAGCTGAAAGAAAACAACCATTTCCTCTTCCAGTAAATGCTTCAATGTCTTCTCTCTTTTGCTTGGACTGTTGAGCCAGTTATTAAGACAAAAGTCCAATAAGAGATATTAGTACCCACTCTGTGGTGGTGCAGTGGCTAGACTTGTGGTCTTGGGTGCTTGAGGTGCTGAGATCAAAGCTTCATTATTGCTTGCGGGCCAGATTAAGTAGACAAAAGTGAAATTTACTATAAATCAACTAGGTAGTAAGAGATTCTGTGGCTCAATTGGCTGAGCTTCACTTCTGGGTTCAGAGGTTGCTGGTTCAAACCCCAGCCAGGTCTCCAGGATATGAGTGTAGTAACAGGTGAGTTGGGCACAAAGTGCAGGTGTGCTGTGGAAGGTACAGGATGGCATGACCCTGAGTGAGTGGGGGGGTAATATCCGGGCAGCTGCCCCCCCAGGGTCTGAAGAGATGGATAGAAGGGGTTATAGAGCTAGAAGAGAGTGTGTTTACTTAGTGGGTTTTACACCCTCAATGCAAAACTATCACCCCCACTTTCTTGAGGGCCTCAAGCACCATGTTCCCTTTTAACCACACCCTTTCTTTCTTTCCTCCTTCTCCTCCTCTGTTTCTCCTCCCAACCATCTGCTTCACCACCCACCCAATGTGAGGACAAGCCAGATTTGAACCAGCAACCTCTAACCACAGAGGCAAGGCTTTTACCACAAAGCCACCAAGTCCCACACAGAACAGCTTGATGCTGTAGGACCTTTGTCTTTTAAAATGAATACTACAACAATAAAAAAAAAATATCATTACATATATATGCACTGAAAACTTTTTTTGGTTGCCGTTATCTACTTGGCTCCGCCCCTTCAAATGTTACAACAAGGAGCTTGTCATGTTATCGAGAAACCACAAAGTGTACACTTGGTCCTCTGTCCTGAAGATTACATTTAAGCATTACAAAGCGATGACACTGGAGACGCCTTCCATAAATATTAAATAAAACATTAAGTAAAGTATTAGTCTTGCGTACCTTACGCTTCCTGTCCTTCAGGCGAAGGTGTCTGGCTCCTTCGTTCATAACAGCCAGGCAGGCCTTCCAGTCTTTACCTTTCTCACGCAGGTCATGTTCCGGGTATGTCATCTGCGCCCACTCTGTGGAAGAAAAAAAAAAAAAAAACAGTCACTTGATACTGACTAAAACAGCAAGTTTACACATTTATAACCCAAAATTTCAGCCAGTAACATTTCAACCAATGTCACATAAAATACAGAGAAACCAGAGAAATGAATTATTTGCCTTGTTACTGAAATATTTGCCTAGAGATTTTAGTGATAAAAAAAAATCCAGCTCTTTTTTTTTTTAGTGAGCCTTATTTATTGGAGCTCCAAGTCAAATAGAGTCGACTCTTTCAACTTCAGACAAAGTTTGCAGTATTTATCTAAAGACTAACGCAGGATGTACGAGACATAATCACGCATCAGCTCCATCATTTAGCTTTTTTTGTGAAGACAAAGAAACAAAGGATTTTTAACAGAAGGACTTTACAGTGAGTCTGAGGAAGATAAAGCGCTAACTGAAGATGAATGAATTCACGATGATGAAGAGCTCAGGTGTTGAAAATATATTTCCATGGAAACGTTTAGATTAAATTACAGTGCAGGAATCACTACATTGCTTACACCTACAATAACGAAGAAGAAAATTTTTAAAAAGTCGATTCCTTTACAAAACAACACCTGAGTAATAGAGACAGTAAGGACAGTTTGGGCACATAAAGAAACGACGCCACGGTTGGTTTAGTTTCTAAAACGTGTAAAGAATGGAGCTGACATGCTGGCTGGCTGGAGTCGTCGTTATTTATCAGTTTTGCCGCGATAGATTTGCTCTCAGGTCTCCATCAGTGAACAGTTTGATAACTTCAACAAAACCAAATTCATGTGAAAACTGTAATGAGTTTCTTGGTTACACAATTGTTCTTTTTGTCCATGTAGTACACAGTTATAGAGGGAATGATTTATAATCGCACTATCGGGTGTCACCCAGATGAGGACGGGTTCCCTTTAGAGCCTGGTTCCTCTCGAGGTTTCTTCCTCACATCGTCTCAGGCAGTTTTTCCTCACCACCGTCACCTCTGGCTCACTCATTAGGGATAAATTTATAAATTTAAAATGTATATCCTGAGCTTCGACATTTCTGTAAAGCTGCTTTGTAGCATTGTCCACTGTTAAAAGCGTATACAAATAAAACTGAATTGAATTTGTGGAGATCCTAACAATAAAACACAAATTTCTTAATTGCTTAAATTGTAAACTGGATGAATGACTGAATCACTTTTTCTGTTTGCTAGTTTTTAGATTTACGTTTGGTTTTTTTTTCAGTTTCAAGAAATTTAAATAAACAATTTCAAAATCATTTAAGGACGCCATGTTGATCTAAAACACCTAGTATCTGTTTAATTATCGATCATATAAAATTTATTTTGCAATATTTCCTCCCAGTAATGAAGGAGTGTATAAGCAGGATGACGCTAAAGTGTGTGTGTGTGTGTGTGTGTGTGTTCGCGTCTCACCTCGTATGGCGTTGATTTTGTCTGGGTTGAGTTTTTTTAACCCTCGAGCCGTGTATCCTCTAATGCTCCCGTGCAGCAGCTCCTGACGGGAGAAAAGGCTGCGCATGAGGAAGCGAGCGGCCGCCGTCGGCCTCGCCATCGCGCTGGCCATAATCAACACGCTGCTGGGGATGATGAACTTCCTGCTTCCTGGAGGAAAAGTAAGAGAGTGTCATTACTAAATAAATCTAATTAAAAATGACTTGTTATTACACTCACAGCTATTACAGTTATTATGCTTAGCGTTGACCGCTAACCAAATGTCTCTGGTTTCTGCCATTTTGAAATTTATGAAGGTACGACGTCTGCAGAAACAAGACAGAACTGTCCGGAACGCCAACATTTTCCTCAGACGTGTTGATAAATTGCTAATAAAAGACCCTATATGAATAAAATGATACTGTTGTTACACTCAGGATCGACTGCTAAGCCAATTCCGGAGGCGTCCGCCATTTTGAGGAACGCCAACGTTACGTTCTCTGCAGTGTTGTGAAAGAAAGAAACGCACCTGCGGTTGCGTGGTGTCGTTGAGGATCAGGACTTTTCTGGCGCTGCTGTAACATTTCCCTCGCGGTTTGCGGAGATGCCGAGTGTCCAGCGTTGGTGTCGGGATGATCTTCTGGAACGCTGCGCTGCTGTAAGAGCACGTGTCTCACAGCTCGACATGGCGAGGAGGCCGAACCTGACTGTTGGGGTTGATTCTGAGGAGACGGCGAGGGGTGTGTGGGTTTTTCCAAGCTAACGACAAGATCTAGGGTTCTTGAACCTTCAGGAGATGGAGGAACCGAGGGAGGAACTTGGTGATGGAGGACATGGTAGGCTGATTCGTCATTTATCTGTTCGGCCTCTGTATCGTCCAGTGTGTAAATCTTCAGAAAGAACAGAAAGAGTTTAAATCTCTGTCTCAAGTGCTGAAATTAACAACTGATCAGTGTTCTTGCTCATAAGTTAGCCGTTATAAGAAACATCTCAAACACTTGAATAAAGCATCTCACAAGACCTCTGGATAATGTTTATTTTATAAACATAAACATAGTGGCGATTTCTGTTCACGCTACATAAAGATGGATCTTACGCTCGACTGGAGGAACAGGATTGCGAGCATCGTTAGCTTCTGTGGCCGGTTTTTACCTCGGACTGATCCTCCTCAACGTGTATCTGATCTTCCTGAATGTGCGTCACTCTCGCCTGCAGCAGCTCAAACTTCTCATCCAGCTTCTGAATGGCCTCGTACATAACCTGGAGACAACACAACTCAGTAGAAAAGCCAACAAACATCGAGTACGAAACAGAACACCATCTGTGGTGGTGTTACAGAGTCACCGTTACCACCCCGAGGTTGATTATTTTCTTATATCCACATTTCCTGAAGTGCTTTATTCCTCTTACGCCACAGCTACTTCCCAACAATTACAATTTTTAGTTATTAAAAACTGAGACATCATACTTTTTAATAGCTACAATTAATCTTAAGTTAGTTCGTGTTCTCGCTTATGTTATAGCAGCTACAAAATCTCACCGGCCTCGCTTCTCTCACACAGTTTTACCAAAAAAACCACAAAGAAGCGTAAACTCCTCTGTGCTGAAGATGTTACAGCTTCACCTCTGGCTGTTACAAAACGCGCTGACACTGGAGACTCCTTCCATAAATGTTACATAAACACATTCCTCCTTACAGAAACTTCAGAAACGATAACGTATTAGAGCGAGTGCATTAATATAAATCTGCACTACTATCAGAGCTGCTGTTATAGAAAACTAATCAACACCTTCTGACCAATCAGAATCCAGCACTCGGCAGCTCTGTGGTGTAACAAGAATTAGGATTTTGTTACCTGACAGTAGGCGAGGATTTCTCCCAGAGTTCTTAAAGGATCGGTGCCAAAGATTTCTGTAGACGTCTCACTTTTGCCCTTCAGACAGAAAGAGAAAAGGTTTCTGACTTTATAGCAATTAATGTACAAAGTGTAAAGAGTTCACTGTAATGTTCAGGTGAGTGGAAGAACATGACACAGTTATAAATATTAGGCAGAATTCTAGCTCTTTGAATAAAAATATTAATTCAGACCTTTTCAAAAATGATTCCTGATTTTGAATCATTTCCAGACTTGTTCTTGCTAATTTTTATCTCATGAACTGTATCAGGAAACGCGACATGCTTTAGCGAAGCTGCATCTAAAGACAACAAGTTTACATTCCCGCGTTCTTGAGTTTTCTGAATTTCCACATTTTTCAGGTCTAGAATTGAGTGCCTTTAAATGTGATCTTTTTAAACACTTTCCTGGTGTGAACTGGACCTTTATAACAGTGCTAGCGGAGTTATTATTAAACATGAGCTAGCTGTAAATGCTTACATGATCAAAAAAATTCCCAGAAAAAGCAAGAATTTGGAGGAAATTAGTTATAAAAAAATTACGCAAAAATGTGCAATGACAATCTGCATATTCATTATTCATGTACCTGGCAAAGGTGTTCAGTTTTATTTCTTGGACATAAAAATATATTAAATAATTAAAAATTCTAGTAATATATGTTAGAAATAATGCATGATCGATGTTAAAATTAATGATGTTTCATTGTTTTTGGTCTCGGTTTCTCATTACCTGTGACCTTTTTAATGAGATCTATTCATTTTATAAACAAAAATGGAAATAAACAGACAGTAAATGGAGAGGAGTTTACAGTGGAGTCATTAGGGGAGCTGCAGGCTCTGTGTTTGTCGCCCCCTGCTGGACTGGCCTCAAAACTACACGCCCTGATCTCCAGCTTAGTCTCCCAGTCATCTGCAGGACACACACACACACACACACACACACACACACACACACACACACACACGTTAAAAAAGAAGAAAGAAAAGAAAAAACACACACATTTACAAGCCAGACAGCTCAGGTTAAACATTTAGACGCATAATGAAACACCAGGATTATTATAAATGAACCTCCTGGAATGAAAGCGTTTCAGATTTGAGGAACATGAAGAGTTTCACTTCGCCTTGGAAAAGATAAATGTGTCCCAAATGTCCTCCTATTCCCTTCACAAGTGCACTACATGTAGGGGATGAAATAACGCCTTGCACACAACATGTAGTGTTCAGAAGGAGGTCGTTTAGGATACAGCCCTCTATCTAAACAAATAAAGCACTCTATAAATAAAGTCCACTACATAGGCTGCCTATGTAGGGCACTAGATCAATCTGATTGTTGTAGTCTAGGATACAAACTATCCGTGAGCGTGTGTATGGACACAGAATAACCACAACAGCAGCAGTGCGATCCTTTCAGCTCACACACACTCCTTCCTTTCTTCCTTCCTTCCTTCCTTCCTTCCTTTCTTCCTTCCTTTCCTCCTAAGCGTGATGTAAAAGCCGGATCTTACCGTGTGAAGACATGATCCGAAGTGTGTCTCTGTCTCTGTCTCTGCTCGGAGCTGATGTTGCACAGATGTGGATGTTTATTTTTCTGAAACTGCTCAGTTCCTCCTTGCACACGGACACTGAGCGGCGCACTGCGCATGCGCGGACACGCAGCGTGCTCGCCCATTAAAGGTGCCATCAGCCATTTTAAAGGTGCAATCAGCTACACAGAATTTCTGCTGGAACTCATTCTTGGGTGGTGTGTGTAATGCGGTGTTGATATGCATACTGAGTGTAAACTCATGTTGTTGTTTTTTTAAATTTATATTTAAGCAATATATCTAAATCCAGATCGGTTTACACTCTGTGTGAGTTTTAAGACGCGTGTTGAGACGATTCCTCGTCACACTGCACGAGATCCTGTACGATGTTCTCTGTTGGGAATTCTGTAACAGACTGTGTGCGTTCACCGCGTCAGAAAATACGATAAAGATCCTCTAACGATAGACTTGCGGTTAAAGAAAACGTGTACGTGCGACGCTGCTCACGTCATCAATTAGCGTGATCCGGAAATCAGCTTGTGGAGAAAACAGGCTCATGTAATAAACACACACACACACACACACTCATCACAGTGAGCTTGAGGTAGATGTTTTTCTGTCCATTAACATGCTTCGTTTACGTTCCTCCATCGCCGCTAGCGTGTCTGTAGCTGTGCCGTGAGTTCGCCGTCCTCCTGTTGCTGGATTTTAGACGAGCGTCGTAGCAGCGCTCGCACTCAGAACTCCGTCTTTTCTCGCAGTGGCACCAAATCGTCGCCTCTGAGCTCAGCTCACGACCAAAGCATTATTTTTTACGACATGCGATTTTTGTCTGCGACATGCAGAACATTGTCCGGCCAAAAGGAATGAATTAAAGAATGAATAAGTTGTAATCATTGGCACTTCAGTGGGGTTCAGGATTTTAATATTAAATCTGCTTCATCAGTCAGTAATTTACTAAAAAAAAAAACAAACACACACACACACTCACACACACACACACACAGTGTTTAATTCTTACATATTGCCCTTGGAAATTCTTGTACTCTGGAATTGTTCCTGGATGCAGAAAGTTTGTGAACCTCTGATGTAAAAAAAAAAGAGTTTGAATGATTTATTCAGCTTCAGCTCAGGAAACGATGTCACGGATTAGATTTATTGGTTTATTTTAAGTGAGATGGTGATAAACACCAGTCGCCGACTATTACACACTGGTTTCACTGGAGTCTTTTATCTGAGAGCGGAGAACCTGTGTGTAACGTGTGATTACAGTTGTGTTGCTTTAGTACTAATGAATAATGATGATGATGATGATGATGACGTTCATGACGTTCTCATGTTCTGATCCTCGAACCTTCATCATCCTTCAGATCCATGTAATCATCTTTAATCATCGTTATCTTTAATATGTGTAATTTGACATGAAAGCACACACACAGTGTTATTTAAAGCAGTCACATTTATTGGCGTTCTCTGTACACACACACACACACACACACACACACACACACACACACACACACACACTCTCACAGCAGCTCATCACGCTACTGCACAGCTTAAGGGCATAATTTCCACGAAGTTTACTAAAAATAAATACAAGACTCAAAACAGCTCCAAAAAAAAAAAATATACAAAAGCTTGGAATTCATGTAAACTCTGAAAACATTTTTTTTTTTTTTTTTACAAAAAGTAACATTTGAAAAAAAAAAAGTGACAAAAAAAAAAATATATATATATATATATATATATATATATATGTGTATATACACACAAATCTGTACAAAACTTACAAAAGTGATGTTTACTGGTTGTTCAAAGCTTTCGGTCAGAGTGAGGCGTCGCTCGTACCAAAACACACACACACACACACACACACACACACACACACACACACACACACACACAATCAGCATTAACGACATGTTTCTCACCGTCTGTGTGAGTGCTGGTGTTCTGGTCTACAGAAATGTGCCCGATGTGTGTCTCATGCACCGTTACGACTCTTTTGAGTGTCACAGCCTTTTGAGGAAGCTCGGTTTATAAACTCAGATTATTTATTTATTTATTTATTTTTTAGTATAAATACTTTTACTACAGCAAAAGACAAAACTTCATATAGTTGTCTGTATCAGTGCAATAACACACTTTAGCATGTTGGAATGAATATTTTTCTCTGCGTTTTTGCGTTTTCGGCGTAAACCGACAGCAAATCGTCTCTCGTGGCGTAATTATTAGCTTTGTTAAGAGGTTTAGCAAACTTCCACCGTTTCACTTTATACAGCTAAAGCGTAAACAACACAGTATCCCAAACAGCTCCCTACTGGACATATAGGGTCTTAATTAAGGCTACAGCATTTTGTACTTTTATCTGTTTATAGTTACACTCAATGTCCATGAAACCATAGCAGCTATAAACAATCATCCCTTCACCAGCCTCTTTTTTTTTTTTTTTTTAAATAAAAACAACAAATGCAGGTTCCATAAAAAAAAAAAAAAAAAAAACGTAAAAGGTCCTGAACTTAAAAGTTACAGCTTCACCTCTGACTGTTACCAAGCACTGACACTGGAGACTCCTTCCATAAATGTTAAATAAATGTCTCCTTAAAGAAAACTTCACCAGATCAACGGTTACACGTGTTTTTTAAGCCGTGTATGTAGATCGTAACAGTGAATTTGCTGTCACTATAGAAACGATAACGTATCAGAACCAGTGCGTTAATATAGATCTGGGATTTGCAGCTGCACTACTGTCAGAGAAAATTAATCAACAACTTCTGACCAATCACAATCCAGAATTCAGCAGCACTGTGGTCTAACAGCTTTTAGCCTACACAGGGAGTCGTTTATGATGTTGTGTTACACTTTATAAGCTAATACACAATTATGAACAAAACACAGCATCGGGTAACTTGGAAAAATGAAATATTTTGGACTGTTACAGTGCTCCAGCCATCAGGATTTGGCAGCTAATAGGACACGTTAGCTTATCGTTATTACATTAAAGTGGTTAAAGTTGTCTTTCAGACCAGTGTTGGTTTCTTCAACAGAGCTTAATCATCTGACAAAAACACAATGTTAGACAAATTCATAAATAAAATGTCTTAAATGTTTCATACATCAGTTAGCAGGATCTTTTTAACGAATTCGTCCCTTAGTACCGAAAATAAAGGAGGGAAATAAGTCGTTAGTTCCGTTTATGGAAAAACTACCAAATTCTTCAAAGTTGCTCTCCAGCCTCTCGTTAACAAAACCTTGAATCTTAGTAATCTTGTTTATATCAACTGTCTAAACATTTCTAAAAACCTACACTAAAGACTTGCTCTTTCTCTCACACACATGACTTTACTTCTTGATCTGTACGTCTTGGTTCGTAACATACTTTTTTGTTAGCTTTTTTTTTTTTCATTTCTGATCCTTCCTCCTTCCCATGTCAAGTCACTCTTCTCTTCCAAATGACATTACAGACGCCTGTTTTTCCCGACGTACGCCACAATCTCAGCACAATCCTTTAAAGCCTGACTTAAACCAAAACCTTCTGCACTTAATTTAAACCTTATTACACCTCAGTTTGCTTTTCCTTTTGTTTCCATGTTGAATATTTTCAGACTGGGCAGGTGCACACCTCTAATATATGACCTGTATTACTACTGATACATCAGCAATCACAGGATATTTTTTTTCTTATCGCTGAACCAATTTTTTAAAAAAAAAAAAAGCCCGGTGTACGCATCTTAAAAGAATTTTTAAAAAATGAGTTGACATCTCATGATATAGCGTAACATCTGCTAAGCTCTGAAGACATTCAGAAGAATTCTAAGGAGCACGTGTTCACGGGTTTAATATTTTTGGACCTCACTTTTCAAGGCCAATTTGATAAAAGCAAAAGTTTGTTTTATCGAAAGTGAGGAATGGCTTGTGGTTTACTAAGTTACACCGGAGCTTAACGTGATAAACACAAACAAATAGGAATACAACGAATAGAAGTGTTGTGATATTGGCCAAGATACATATACCAATTGTGTGAAATATTTTTATCCAAAAGGGGTTTGAGTCTTAAAATATAATTAAACAAAGTAGAGATAAACTTCAATTTTTGGAGGGATTAATCTCATATCATTACTTAAGATATTTGCATATTTATTTTAGATTACTTAAAATTACAATTTCAAAGAAGTGCAAATGGATAGCAAGAATAAACCTGCAAAACATTTTCGCCAAATGAGGGTCAGTTCTAGCTAAAGTCAGATCGATCTTCTGACACATATTTTAAAATATTTGTGCGGCAAATCAACTCATTGCTACAACAGTGTAAAAGGCCACTATCTGATTGTCCTACGTTTCTTTATCATTGACAGTTTTATATTTATTTCACAGTTAATGCCCATAAAAAATGCAATAATAAAATGTTTAAAATTAGCTTTTTCGCATAATGCTAATAGTATAATAAACATTGCTGCATATGCCTAGACAATTTCATAAGTTGTAAACATTTTTTTTTCCTCTGGGCTACAAAAGGGCAGTAAATCAGCACAGTTTAAAATCGCTTAAATCAATTTTTTTTTTAGTAGTTTTGATTTTGTGTTTTCGTTTTTGTAAACACCTTGTAGAAGGTGCATTCTCCCTTTAAGAGGAACGGTCATCATGTGGACTTCCGTCTGAGTTTTCCGCTTCCCCTTCAGAAATCGCCTGCATGGGTGTTGTGTATAGCCGGCTGCGTGTGCTGTAACGACTGCTGCTTGCAGCTGGTGGTAACCTTGAACGACCTTGTCTGGAAGAACTAAAAACTTTTGTGGAGAACCCCTCCACGTTGGCTTTCGGGTAGGGGCTATGAAGAACCTCAGCTGGTTTCTCCGGAGACTGTGGCTGGAATGGCGAAGGGAACCCTTCAGGATGGTTCGTACCTTCTGACATGGGGTCACTGAAAGTTCTCGATGCGTTAGGACTTTTCAGGATCTCAGTAGCTGATATGCGATAGCTCGATTCAGAGCGACTTCCCCTTTTAAGAAGAAGCTGTTTGAATTCCTCATTGGAGGTGTTGGACTTTTTGACACTCCTGTATATTTGGCTCGGTGCTCGTTGGGAGCTTGTTGGTGTAACAGGGGTACTCGGGGAGGTGGCAGGTGAGGCAATAGAACCACTCAGGGAACTCCGAACGGCCGTATCTCCTTTCGAGTCCTTTCGGCCGAGGACTTTCCTTTTTGACCTTGAATGACAGATAGTTATAGATTATAAATCTATCTATAGTGTCAATTTGGTATTTGTTAAAAAGAAAAATACAGAATTCTTTAATTACTTCCCACAGGATAAACCTGAAATTCGAAGCATACCTGTGAATCATGGCGAAGAGATCCTCAGTTGTTCGAGCTTTAGTAGGGGAAAGGAAAACATTGTCCTCCTCAGTTGTTGATTCATCTGTCAGAGGGGATACTACCGGATCACTAGGTGTGGATTCTGCAAAGGAATTTCAACGGTACATCTAGTTTGATCTGAATAATACATAAAAGGTTGTTTTGATGTAGTGGACAGATTCTGGAGCAGTGACTAACCTTTGCTGAAGTATTCCTCTGTATCAGGTGTAGACATGGTCTCCTGTGAGGCACTGCTGGTTGGACCACCTGATGAATCTGATTCCTCTCTATGATAGCTGGCATCACTAACTGGATCAATTTCTGAAGATTCCAGTGATGAGTCAAGGATTAAATCAGGCACTTGGTCAAACTTCTCAGATCTTGTAGAGAGTGTACCATCATGACCAGGTGGTGATTCTGTTTTTGGGTTTTCTTCTGTTGATTCAAGCCTCACTTCCTGGTCCTTCTCCGTTTCCATACTGCTCTGAGGGAAGAGTCCTTCTGGTTCAGCAGGTACCTTTTGACTCTCTGATATGTCTGCCATCATGTCATCTCGGCTCACTTGCTCAGAAGTTGTGCTGAAAGCAGTCATGCTCCAAAGAGGTGCCGGGGCTATCCTGTCAAATCTGTTTTTTGTAAAGGAAATCCTCGGTAGACTCCCAAACTCTGGTCCATCTGTAGGAGTAAACATGGATTCACAGTTATCTTGAGAGAGGGATTCATTGGTGAGTGGTCTATAAGGTGGAGGCTTCCTGGTCTCATTGAGGATGCTTATAGTGGGTCTCTTGGGCCTAGTGGAAGCATCTGTGCAAGGCGGATCATGGTTTTCTTCACCAGGTTTGCTAACTGAACGTAGCTGGACAGAATGAAGCATCATAGGGGTGATTTCCAAAGGACTGGCGCTGCTAGGTTCAACACTTTCATTCGGGGCCACGGCCACTTTGTGTTTGCTGTTGTTAAGGATATGGATGTGGTTTCTGTGGGATAAAGGCTTCTTGCCATTGTGAAGGGCACTTAGGTTGAGATGGGTGGGGGGTATTATGGGTAGCTCAAGGTCCATTTTGGATGTGCGCTGCTGCAGTGAAGTGAGGGAGGACTTCCTCTCTGGGACTTTTGGTTTCCTCTTTCCACCAACGGGGGACAAAGGATTAGGGTTTGGGAAAAAAGCAGATGAAGATGTTGGCGTCTCGGACTGGCTTGAATAGCCACTGGAAGGGGATGCTAGATTTACCAGCTTCTCTGGGGAGGGCAGTCTAAATTCTGTTTCCACAGATGGCAGTAAAGGGGTGGTAGCCCTCGAGCCAGACTGTGACTCTGAGCTCTCTTGTGATTTCATGCATTCGATGACTGTTGTCCCGGTAGCCGTACTGGAGTTTGACAAAGATCTGTAATTTTCATTGGATTTCAAGTCATTCACAAGCCAGAGCTCTGCATAGTCAGACTGGAGAGCTTCCTCATTCTTTAAGGGCTGTTTGTCTGTGGAACTAAGTAAAGCCACATCTGGAATCTGATTAGAAATCTGTCCACCCCAAGCCTCCACCAGCTCCTCATCCTCTGGCTGGTCAGAGGGGTCACTTGATGCCAATGGTGAATTCCTGTCCTTGGAAGACATCAGTAAATTCTGCTCACTCGTTATCTTTGGTTCACTCATTTCGGGAGCTAATCCAGGATGACTGCTATTTTTCTTTAACGACGAGCAGCGCTCTGGAGGCGATGGCTTCACCTTTGGCTTCCTTAGAGAAAGACTGTGTCTCCCCTTTGATGCATGACCTCTGTACACTTCCTTTTGCTGTTCAACAGATGCATAGTTGTATGTGAAGCTTTTGCTACCTTTAAGACCACAGTCAAAGTGCATGGAGGTATAGTAGCCCTCGGCATCCACGGAGAAGTGCGACATAGTGTCAGCCTTGTCGGAGGGAGGTTTATCTAAGCTCTCTATTGTGGCTATGCTAGCAAAACTGGGGCATTCTAGGCTGCCCTCCCCTTCCCTAGAGCGTTCAGGGCTCAAGTCCTTGTGGCAGGACCTGTTGTGTCTATGTTGAGGATAGCTCCAGTCGGCTTCGCTTGCCGTGCTGACTCCAGCGTCGTCAAGCATGTCAGTTGCAGTGGAAGCAAACGATCCTGTTCGGTGACCCCGCAGACCTTGCAGCCTGTCTCCGGAGTAGGGCTCAGCAGAGTCCTCGGCGATGTTAAGAGCTGTGTTTAGAGACAGCTCTGAGTCACAGTGTGTCAGTGGTGGTGAGGCAGCAGGAGCAATCGTCTCTGATGTCTGCGAAGGGCATGTGGAACTGCTGCCACTCCAGTTTCCACTGGAAGACTGGTGGTCCTCCTTGTGGTCCATCTGGCTGGCCAGAACTCCACTGTTGGAGTGAATAGGGCTGCTGAATGTGTCAGAGCTCGACGAGATCTCATCAGTTTTGCAAGGCAGACGGGACCGACCTCTCTGCATCCACATGCGCTCTGGACTCTCAGGATGCTGGCTGAAGCTACCTAGCTGCCTCTCTGGCTGTACCTGGTCATCAATGCTCTCTTCTACATCTTTTAGCGTGTTCTCTACTGGTACCGTAAGGAATTCTCCTCCTTCGAATGGTGAAAGATCTCCGTCGTCTTCGTCATCATTATCGCTGTTGATTCGTACTTCGTCATATAACCGGGCGCTTTCTCGAGGAAGGCTACGCGAGCGCGAATGGGAGCTGATGGAGGTGGTAAACATGGTATCCGAACTCTCTGGCAGGGATGGTATGTTTCCTGTGGAATGGGAAAGTATGAAAGTTGCACTCTGACCCCTCTGAGCTCTGATCCGTCTACGAGATGGTGCTGCAACAGCAATCAGGAAGTCTTCCGTCTGGCAGCCAGAGTCTCTGGTGTTGAGACGAGTGAGTGTGAGGTCCTCTTGGCAAGCTTCAGGGCTGGAGTGCACTATTACAGTCTGCTCACTAGCCACGGGAGACTCATCAGAGTCTGGAAAAGAGGACGCATACCATTTATTAAGTGCTTACCAGTAACTGTAAAACATTGTTCGAAAGAAGTAAAATTATACTAGTAGTGATTAGATTTTTTTTTTTTTTTTAAAAAGGTTTACATGCCTAAGTCTTGATGCACTTGTCTGGGAATGCCTGTGATAGTTTTCCGTCTTCTTAGCTTCCGTCTCCTCTGTAGCACTGACTGAGAGTAGACTAGCGAGGAGCGAACACTGGCATCTCTGTCGAACCCAGCCCCTATGAAGAGCGCCAAGACATGAGGAGCTGCTCTCTGCCAAACCCTCCCGTTTCTCACACTCTGCCCTCATGGAGGCTGTTAACTCTAGCCGGTAACCGTGTCATATATCATTTCCCACAATATAAATGAACCCAAGATTTTCTACTTTGAAACACAGATCATGTTGCTTTAAAAATGGTCAAAATGGTTGAATAAACATTTAGGATTGATGTTTATGGATGGAGTTTAGTGTTGGACACAGTACACAAATTCATGCAAGGGGAAAAAAAAGGGAGTCACAGCAATGAAACAGACAACAGTTACAAACAGAATAAAATCTTCTCTCCATAATATTCTTTTCTTTTCTTCTTTTTTAAATCTATTAATGCAAAAACAAAAACAGAATCACCCAAAAGTTCTAGCATTGCTAATGATGAATGCTAGATGCTAATTAGTTTCATTGTTAGCAATTATGGATAAAATATGCATTTAAGCCTAGCCCAGAGTGGATCAAACATCAAACAATTAACTACACGTTTGGTTAACGTTATGCAAATTACTATAAAGATTGATTCCTGTTAGCATTTTGGGTAAAAATAATCCTTGTAAGCTTCCATTCCTGTCCAGAGCGGATTAATTCGCTCGGCCCCTTTTGTAATTTTAATGCAGCTAATTAGCATGCGCGGAGAAGCGTCTCACAGCTTTGCATTTCCTGGCACAAATTAAGGACCGAGGGCAGCCAGAAAGTCGTCAGCTTTTATAATGTGACTTGCACATTTGACTTCAAAGCCTAGTTTATTATTTTTTAAAATTAGTTTAGCCTTTTTGAAAAAAAAAAAAAAAAAAAAAAAAAAAGTGGCTACCTAAAGCTGAGAAACCTGAGAAACCAAACGTCTGTATGCTTCCTCTCTTTATTTTTCTGTAGCGGATGGTGGGTTTGGGAGAGATGAGGTATGGACATTAATGGACATTTAAAAGATGTCTCACTGAGGAAGGCAGACGCCGCCGAGGGCCGAGCAGCGATGGAGGAATCCTCTGAAAACGACATGCACAGTCCAGCGCATGTACAAAAAAAAAAGAAAGAAAGAAAGAAAGAAACTACAAACTGGTCTGTGTGAAAGGAGAACTGTGCCACAGATCCGCGCTGAGAGACGGTTAAAGATAACGGCTAGCATAAATGTACCAATAGTAGCCTTAATGAATAATCCAACAATAATCACATTGCAAGCTCAATATTCTCATTGAAGCAGATTTAAGTAGGTTGATAATCATATTCATTTTTGCGTATATTTTATATTTTATATGTAAGAATAATACATTTGAAACAGTTTTCCACGTAGGGCTGGGCGATATGATGATATAATATCGATATCGTGATACTTTATATCACGATACACTTTTCTGAGATACCGCGGTTATCGTGATATCTTTTTTTTTTTTTTTTTTTTTTTTATCATATTTTAATTTTTTTTATTAAATAATTATAAACTGAACTCACTGGAAGCAGCTGCTGTTAAGTTAAAATTTTTGACTTCATTTTTTAAATTGTAAAATGTTACAAATTTTATTCTCCGTTTTATTGTTGTATGTGTATTTTATTGAAACTAAAAATGATATTTTTAATATAAAAAAATATATATTTATTTTGATCATATTGCCGAGCCCTAGCATGCGTGCGCGGGGGGGTGGGGGTGGGGGGGGGGGTGGGGGTGGGGGGGGGGGTAGGGGTTGGGGGGGGGGACTGAACGCTTTGCTAACCAGGCGAGCTAACGTTGGCCACGTGTCATTTACGTAGCGTAGAGCTTTGTGATATGACGTCAGAATCGTGATAAATTATGTCATAGTACACTTTTCTGAAATATCGTCAGCATTGTATATAAATATGTCAGTTACAATCGCGAATTGTGAGCGGACGATCGGATTCTTTGTTGTATTTCCCCACCACTAAGATAGCGTTTATAGGAATAGAGATTTTCCATCGTGGTTTAATACGTGAACAGATCGTTTATAATCTGCAGAATAATGCGGATTTGGAAAATTAAATCTCTCCATGGAAACACCTTCATTGACGTTTGACACAGTTCTCCATTCGATTAAGCAAAACCTGATCACAATACGTAGCTCCTTTATGATTATGTACAGAATTACTGCATTAAAAGTGCATATCAAAATCCTTTTTAAATCTAAACCGTACAAGTTTTTTTTTTTTTAACAAACAAGATGTTTTAGATTTCCCACAGATGGATAAGGCTCACTCATTAACTCAATCTCACTCTCAGTCACACTGAGTATTGATAATTACACGACCTGAGATCATGATGACATCACAACTCTACGCAAAAACAAACCAGTATGAGGAAATAGATTAGCTTAACAAACACTTAGCTAGGAACTAGCATAGCATAGCTAGGATAGCATGAATTCACACAA
>CM074931.1:22775996-22785996 GCA_037576815.1 Pangasius larnaudii
AGAGAGAGAGACAGAGAGAGACAGACAGAGAGAGACAGAGAGACAGACAGAGAGACAGAGAGAGAGAGAGAGACAGACAGAGAGAGACAGAGAGACAGAGAGAGAGACAGAGAGAGAGACAGACAGAGAGAGACAGAGAGAGGATTATATATCTACTTTACTGAGTTGCCAGTATAGAGGACCAACATAAGAAATTGTAGTGTCTGTGTAAACACAGAATGTTCACACAAGATGTTATCTGGGTTTTGTGTGTGTGTTTTGTGCATGTGTGTGTGTGTGTGTGTGTGTGTGTGTGTGTGTTTTGTGCATGTGTGTGTGTGTGTGTGTGTGTGTGTGTGTGTGTTTTGTGCGTGTGTCTTTGTGTGTGCGTGTGTTCAATATTTGTAAAAGAGTTAAGAGAGAGCGGGTTTCATATAACTGAGCTTAAAAGTGAGCTGTTTATCCTCCTTCAGCTTAAGACAAGAGTATGAAGTATCACACACACACACACACACACACACACACACGCACACACACACACTCACACACACACACACACACACACACACACACGGAGCAGCAGAAACAGCAGCATCATTGCTCGTCTGGGATTCTCCGTCTCTGATTGGTCGAGAGGAGGCGTCCTCATAAGGGTGGCAACAATCTAGGCAGAGTGGCGCGCGCACACACACACACACACACACACACACACACACACACACACACACAAAACATGTCAAATGAGGTCAAAGCCTGAGAGAAGACAGAGTGTGTGTGTGTTTTTCTGAATGCTTAGAATAGAGGTAATGAACCTTAGAGATACACACCCTAACACCTCAAACTCTACAGAGAGCAGCAGCACGAGTGTGTGTGTGTGTGTGTGTGTGTGTGTGTGATGAACCTCAAATAAACATGCTAACACCTCCAAACTTGTTCTTGTCGTTTGCCCATGAGACACACACACACACACACACACACACACACACACACACACACACACACACACACACACACACAGTGGGAGTTATTATTTTATTTTTCCTGCCATCCAGACAGAGACAAAAAAGTATCCAAGCGAAAGAAGAAGCGATTGGTCAGAAGGCGTTGATTAGTTTTCTAGAACAGCAGCTCTGGCAGTAGCGCAGGTTTATATCAATGCACTCGCTCTAATACGTTATCGTTTCTATGGTAACGGCTCATTCACAAAACGTCTGTAAGAAGCATTGATACGGTGAAGTTTTCTGTAAGGAGATGTTCGTGTAACATTTATGGAAGGAGTCTCCAGTGTCAGCGCTTTGTAACAGTCAGAGGTGAAGCTGTAACTTTACGTTTTCCGACATCTTCAGGATAGAAGAGTTTACGCTTCTTTTGCGATTTTTTTTTGGTAACATGATTCTTAAAAACACTTTACAGGAACGGTGACTCCGCTTCATCACACCGACACGTCGCTGAAAGTTAAGAGAATGAGTCGAGATCACGCAGCAGCGCATGAAATAAAACCTCTGTTTGTTCTGCAGCCACCACAAGGTCATCCATCATCCTCTCGGAAAACACCACTTCCCACAATCCTCTCCTTTTCAAGCTCGTGGAGCGAGACCGAAACCCGAGCGTGGTGTCTTCTAACAGCCACGGAGCACCTGCACGACCTGTATGGGGGAAAGTCAGCAGTAAAAACACACACTGCTGGATAGCAGGGAGCCCCACATACACACACACACACACACACACACACACACACACACACACACACACACACACACAAGCACGCACTTCAAAGTGGCTCGAGATAAAGAAGAAGAATTCAGAGGTCCGTTACTTCTCAGCTTCCCAGCTGAGCAAACACTGCCTGTCTTTTCGGTCAAGGTGTGTCCGAGAGGTCAAAGGTCACTTGGGCGTGGCACAAGGTTCATCTATTACACACTGCCCTCTCAGCATTCTGAAATCCGTGATGTCAGACACAGTGGAGCTGAAACAATCCCATCATGCTTCACTTCAACAACAGGTGTGAATGTTTTTGCGGCCAAACTAAAATTTCCAGCCAGATTTACAAAAGTTTTGCTAGCGCTTTTATTTTCTTTGTACTCACATACGTATGTTAACGAATTAGCAAGCACATCCACGGCATAGCTGACTTACAGCGTAGCCACGCCCACAAAACTCCAGAGAGCTGAAAACAAAAAAAAAATGACGACTAAACTGTGAATGTGAGGCGTGCGCCAAATCTTCAGCCATCGCAGCGCATCACACACACGAACTCCTCCCCCTTTCACGGGGTGCCATTACTTCTGCGCCACTGGAACGGCTAGTCTTGTCAGTCTTCATTTATAAAACATTCATTAAACTGGTGTGTGACTGAAATAAATAACAAACGCACTTCTTGTGTAAATGAGTCTGACCGAAGGGCAGGTATTAAATTTGTGTAAACTCGTTTCCGCTATTACAGCGTCCGCTTTGTGCAATTCCCTCCCTGCGTTTGAAAATCCCGAAGCCTGTGAGAGCGTAACGCAGACACACTCTCGCTCGGAGCAGATTCTTGGCATCGGATCAAGCGCTGAAGGAAAGCGCACTCGTCTGACAGGGAATGAGGGAGGAGTGGGATTTAGGACGCAGCCCAACACGACAGTGTTTCCTGAACTGTAACTCGATCCCTTCAGCAGGTGGTGAGAGAAGTGCAGCTTGTTTTTCTCCCGGCTCATGTCACGGGAGTGGCTTCAGACACAAATCTTTTCTTTTCCCTTTCCTTCTCTCTGCTCTCTTCCTTTTTTCCTCTCATTCGTTCAATATTTATCCATCCATTTATCAATGTCTATTTTTCATCCATTCCTTTTTTTTCTACCAGGTGTCTCTACCCATCCATCCATCCTTTCTTTTCTACATCCATTTATCCCTTTATTTTTACACCCAAGACACCATACATCCCTTCCTTTGTACCATCCATCCATCCATCCATCCATCCACCTTTTCTACATATTCCATCTATCCCTCCTTTAAACCATCTATTCCTTCTTTTCCACATCCAAGACACCAGATACCTCCATCCATCCATTTATCCTTTCATCTTTTTGTCTACACCAATACGCTCCGCCATCATCGACTCCAATCCAATTCATCTATCCATCCTTCCATCTCTCCTCTTTTTTCTACCCCCATCCATCCAGTTATTCATCCCTTTATTTCTCCACCACCCATCCTTTCTGCATATTCCATCCATCCCTCCATTTGTCCTTTCACCTTCCATGCACTCCATTTTTCATCAGTTCATCTATTCATTTGTACGTCCCTCCATCTTTTCACCAATCCCATTGTTTCTCTATCTATCCATGCATTTCTCCCCTCTTTTCTCCTTTTTCTTTACTTTGCCTTTTTTCTCTTCTCTTCTCTAGTGCTAGTGAAATATATATTTGTGTGTGTGTGTGTGTGTGTGTGTGTGTGTGTTGACCAAGCCCCAGTGTTCACAGAGGAACAGACCTGTGAGGTTTGAACATCAAAGCAACGTCCCGCTTTTCCCTCTGTTTGTGTTTCATATTTTTCTCCTTTCATCTCCCACATCCAGACAGCGACACATCCAGACTACCCCTCTCTCTCTCTCTCTCTCTCTCTCTCTCCCTCTCTCTCTCTCTGAGGCTCAGCACTGACTCAATCCCACCATCAGGCCCCCATATGAAGCAGGATTTAGGAAAAGTGGGCACAGATGGAGACAGAACGATTTTAAATCTCACTTCATCACTCGCTGTGAGAACAAGTGAGAAAAAAACCAAACTGAAACACAACACGTCTGCGTCAGAGAGAAGATAAAAGATGACAGGGTTTTATTGTTAGTTTATTAAAGATTTATAAATTTATACAAAAAGAATCTGAACTTTATGATTCTTAATTCAATTTTATTAGTCACATTTGTAAATCTGTAACACAGTGTTTTGTGTGTGTGATTGTCAGGAATAATATTCTGTAAATCATCATTCACACAGCTTTGTTTCAGCATTGTTTTAGCCCCGCCCCCTCGGATGTCTACAGTCATCAGCTTGACCACACCCCCGCCTCCTCAGTACTGAAACATCTGCCCCACCTCCTCAGCTTTCTGAAAGCATCTACCTGGCTGTTGCCCCACCCCCTCGCCTCTCGAGAATCATCTACCTGGCCATTTGCCCCACCCCCTCAGCTCCCTGGAATCATTTACATGGCCATTTGCCCCACCCCATCAGCTCTCTGGAATCATCTACCTGGCCTTTGCCCCACCCCCTCAGCTCTCTGGAATCATCTACCTGGCCTTTGCCCCACCCCCTCAGCTCTCTGGAATCATTTACATGGCCATTTGCCCCACCCCCTCAGCTCTCTGGAATCATCTACCTGGCCTTTGCCCCACGACCTACCTCTCTAGATCCATCCACCTGGCCTTTGCCCCACCCCCTCAGTGCTCAACCACTTGGTGCCACCCTCTCAGCTCTCTAGACCCACCCACCTGTCCATAGCCTTGCCTTCTTAGGCTCTCTGTAGTCGTCTACCTGGCCTGTACCTCGCCCCCTCAGCTCTGTCAACACCAAACACCTGGCCCCGCCCCTTAACACATTCCAATAGTACTGTTTTGCACATAAACGTTCTAAATGTTCTAAAGTGTAAACTGTTATTTGTGATTACATCATTAGCACTGTATGTCAGCACGATCTCATTTTGCTCATCACTCACGCGTTACAGCCTCCAGCGTCCACAGCACTTACGTCTCACCACTAATCCCTCCTTCAGAAGTCACCCTAAAAAGTGCTGATGTGTAACGCCCAGTCATGCTAACGGCTTTAGCAGCCGATTCAGAGCCGCAGTCTGGAAACTATTGAGAAGCAGAGAGCAGAGAATGAAGTTTAATAAAAGCCGCAGCGTCCACACCTGGCTGGTGTTGTGGTCAGACTGCAGCTCGTCTGAAGCGCAGCCTGGGAAAGAGATTATTCACGGGGAAAGTATGCGCGCTGAGAGAGGGATTTACATAGCAAAGAGGAGACACCACGTCTAACGGTAACCTCACACACCGCCGAGACACACGCGGCAAAACAGCCAGGAGAGACCGTATAGGGAGACTTGTCTAAGTGAAACAGATCTGACCTGTCTCACTCTGACCTGTCTCACTCTGACCTGTCTCACTCTGACCTGTAGCAAAGGCAAGAATTTATTTTTGTTCCAGTGAGACTTCTCCATAGAAATCATTTAATTTAAATGTTCATATGTAAAAGAGAGACACATGTCAGAGTGAGGCAAGTTAGAGTGAGACAGGTCAGAGTGAGACAAGTTAGAGTGAGACAGGTCAGAGTGAGACAGCTTAACATGAGACTGAGCCAGTCTAAGTGATGTGATAAAGGTCAGAATGAGACACACTAGAGAGTGAGACAGGTCAGAGAGAGACTAGCATGAGAGTGAGACAGTCTAAGAGAGAAAGGTGATTGGACAATGTGAGACACTCTAGAGTGAGACAGGTCAGAGGGAGACACTCTAGAGTGAGACAGCTTAGCATGAGACTGAGCCAGTCTAAGTGATGTGATAAACGTCAGAATGAGACTCACTAGAGAGTGAGACAGGTCAGAGAGAGACATGCCAGGGTGAGACAGGTCAGAGAGAGACTAGCATGAGAGTGAGACAGTCTAAGAGAGAAAGGTGATTGGACAATGTGAGACACTCTAGAGTGAGACAGGTCAGAGTGAGACAGGTCAGAAAGAGACAGTCTAGCATGAGAGTGAGACAGTCTATGTGGAAAAAGGCCAGAGTGAGGCAGTAAGACATCCCAAGGTGAGACAGGTCAGAGGGAGACATGCCAGTGTGTGTGTGTGTGTGTGTATGTGTGTGTGTGTGTGTGTGTGTGTGTGTGTGTGTGTGTCTCTGTGGTGTGATAAACATCACGGGCCACACAGCAGGACAGATTAAATCTACACTACTGTGGGATTAAACTCAATTACTGCAACATATCTCCTGATTACAAACAGACAAGTGTACGTGCTTCTGTGCGTATGTGTGTGTGTGTGTGTGTGTGTGTGTGTGTGTGTGTTTGTGTGTGTGTGTGTGTGTGTGTGGCATGTTGTTTCTGGTGAGTTCTGATACGAGCAGAATGACCTCAACGCGTCTGCTTTCTGTCACCGCAGTAAAACTTTCCTCCTGTTCAACAGTACAATATACAATCTATAGAAAACTCTTCACAAACAAAACCTTCACAGTAAACAACTGACACTTAATGACTTACTAAAGGATGAGAAATGAAAACGTTTGTGTGTAAACGGCACATGTTTCATTTTTGAAATCTTTACTGATTTGTTTTATTCGGGCTACTGAATTTTTTTGTATGACTGTATTCATAAAAAGAAGAAGAATGTGGAATAATGCTAACAACACAACAACTGAACTGATCGGTCTCAGAGTCAAAATCCTGGTACTGTAACTGGCGTAATTTAGAGTTATGAGGAATAAATCTCTCGTTATTCAGTATCTGAGAGAATATTGTGAATATTGTTGATAGCAAGTTTTCTATCTCAAGCCCGAGTAATTTAATCTCCTAAAGCAATCATTTCTGCTCCGTGAAAACATTTCAATAAGGAACTCCTAAATGTGCCTGTTTCTTTTTTTTTTTATTCTTTTGTTTAAAACCTCAGTGACGTTGTGAAACCTCCTGGAATATAAAGGCGACATTCTGATCTCGAGTTATGGACTGGAAATTCAACAACTCCGTACACAATTACAACAAAAGCTCAGTTATTATATTAATCGTTTTGCCACCTCGCCCGTCCCGCTGGGTAAAAGCCGGAGTTGGTGAGAGAGAGAGAGAGAGAGAGAGAGAGAGAGAGAGAGAGAGAGAGAATGTCATGTTCTAGTTAAACAAGCAGGTGAAAAATGAAAGAATACAAAAGAAAGAATTTGCCCAAGGTTTCAGGAAAAGAACATGATATATCAGAGCAAGCTATAAAACAGCGACAAGTTTTGTTTTATTTCTATAAAACAAACACAAAATAAATACAACACACAGACCCGTAATAGCTACTGAAAGACTCCTTTAACTGAAACCGACTGACGTATTTCGATTTTTGGTTAGATTTCAGTGTCACAGGCAAAAATCTCACATGATAAAAGAATTCTTTGGACAGACGTGAGTTGAAGTCTGCAGTCTTAGATGCTTCATTTCTGCAAAATCGCACAGGCTGAAATTTTATACGGTACACAAACGAATGCGAATACCATGGACGAGAGGACACAAAGCAACCGGATGCTGCATTCAACACACACACACGCACGCACACACACACGCACACACACACGCACGTGGTCCTGTCAGAGCTCCGTCATCACACCTGCAAGAAACTCAAGGTCACTTTATCATCCAAAATACAAAAACACACAACAAACAATGACAACAAAAAATTATGTAAAATTGATAAAAGCTGTACTCATGATCATTACCAACTGGTTACTGATTCTTTACAATGTTAGTATCCTACATCTATACAAATTACGACGCCCCACACACACACACACACACACACACACACACACACACACACACACACACTTCTTGTGTCCTGATTCAAACCCAAACACACCATGATTGGACAGTGAAGCATAATAGCCAGCCAATGGCGTGTGGCGGAGCTCAGCATTGCTTTTGTGTGTGCGTGTGCTTGTGTGTGTGTGTGTGTGTGTGTAGGAGTGTTTGTATTGTCTGGTGGGCATGGCACAGATTGGACCAAACCGTCTGTTTACTCATTTACACTCCCACACACAGTGAAGCGACGCGACTGTCTCTCTGTCTGTCACGTTCTTCTTCTTCATTCTGTTCACGTCTGTGAAAATCGGACATCCCTCCATTTTTTTTTCCTGTCTAACATTCTTCCTCAGCGTGTCTCGTTCTCTCTTTTATTCTATTTTGTGTATTAATAAACTCCACCATCAGTCCGCTGTGGACACGTCTCAAACCACACGCCCTATTCACTATATAGTGGACATAAACAAACATCTCAAACATTATCCAACCTACGTCTTTCAACAGCACGCTGGTCCTTCTAGGGTACTACCTGTTAAAGTGGACTAGATATAGTTCACTAGACTTTCAGGTAGACCAGGAAAATACTGCACTACTTCTTTCATATATGGTTCTGACACGTACACACAGTGTTCACTGCTGCCTCGTCCTAACAGCTAACACCTGACATTAACTCCGTCAGCGCTCCAGATCTAGTGCCCTTGTTTGGTTTATTAAAGGCAGCTTTTCTTGCACGACTGCAACCGAGCGAGCGAGTGAGGGAGCAGACGACGGAAATATGTCTTTAATTGGCCTAAACCCGAGCAGGAAATTTTTACAGGTCTGAGCAGACTGCCGTTTGAAGGTGGGCGGCGTGTAATGATCATAACCGCGCTTGTTAAACGGGCTCGTTTTCTAATTAGGGAGCTTCGGAGGGAGTAACTGCAGCCAGGCCGAGCTGTAGGGCTTTCCCTCAACGCTGCGGCTGGAGTAAAGTCTGCTGAGGTGCAAAGGCGTCTGGGAAAACGTGGACGGAATCACAGAGTCACGGAATGGATTCAATCTCACTGTAAAAATAAATCAGACAGGAAGAGACACAAAATAAAAAAGATACTTGATATGATGATTATATAATATTCAAGATTATGATAAATGATGTCACAGTACGCTTTCCTGAGATTAAAAATAAATAAATTTAATTTAAAAATGACTGGAAGCAGCTGATTTAATGTTGAAATGATGTACTTAATATTCAAAATTGTAAACTGTTTTTTTTTTCTCCTTTTCAGTATTTATTATTTACTTAATAACAATTAATTTAAAAAATTGTGGACACTGCTGTATTGCTGGCAGCGTATATCGTGATACGCATCATGTACCGTAGAAATACCTTCAAAAATCACGATACGATGTTTAATTACTCATTAACCTGCTGATCAATCCTAGACTGTGGATATTTTTCCATGGAGAATTTGACACTGGTCATGATATGCTGGATTCCCATGCAGGTAACAGTGTGTGTTATCGTAATAATGCTAACACGAGACGCTGAGAAACTAGCGCATGCTTCTTACAACCTCCGGACTAGAGTACTGTACCTTGTTTCTTGATCAACTTTACCAGAAAACAAAACGAATTACCTCAGTCTTATTTGAGGTACACTATTTAAAAATATATATTTAAAGAGCTGAGGTGTATCTTGCTGATCTCTTGAAGCAGTATAGCCCACCAGAAGCACCAGAACTAGATGAGCTCTAAATATAAATATATAGATATACTGTAAATACAGCGAGCTTTATTTTTTAGAAGACTCCATGATGACGGTTCTCCTCCGAAGGCTCATACATCACGCAGATCTACAGGTCCTCATAGGTTCTTCAGTCCATGATGACGAGATAGCCACACACACACACACACACACATCCTGCACAAGTGTGTCAGAGGTCATGTGGGTCGTTGCCACTGGTGTGTGTGTGTGTGTGTGTGTGTGTGAGGGGTATTAGTCTGTGTGGGAGGGGTATTAATCGGGGCATTAGTGAGGGGCCATGAACACAAAGCACTCACTCTGCTTGGCGTGGCCTCGATCAGAGTGAAACTACAGTGAGATGGTCGTGGATCCCAGTTTAGACGAGACAAAAGTGTGGGAGGGGGATGGAGAGATAATGTGGCCTTTATGAAGGAAAAAAAAACAGAGAGAGAGAGAGAAAGAGGAGGAGGAGAGAGAGAGAGAGAGAGAGAGAGAGAGAGAGGAGGAGAGACAGGTAGAAGAATCAGAAACGTTCATCAGAAGACAGAGTGAGAGTGAAGATGAAAGTGAGTGAAAAAAAATCAATAACAAGTAAAATAGAAAGAGCATACGAGAGAGAAAAAGAGATAGAAGAGATAGATGTGTGTGAGAGAGAGATTAGTTATACATTAATATAGAAAGATAGATAGAAAGCAAGAAAGAACAGAGGGATGTTAAGCATAAAGAGGAGAGAGAGAGATTAGTCATACAATAAGAAAGAAAGAAAGAAAGAACAGAAGGATGTTAAGCAT
>CM074931.1:22788496-22791144 GCA_037576815.1 Pangasius larnaudii
GAAACACTCAGGGTCATGACCCCTAGCCTTGACAAGTGGCATCAGCAGATTACAGGAAATGACATCACCGCTTGTGTTTCCTTCCTGCCCTGTAAAATGAATGAGTGTCCATGGATGTGACGTAAACATTGTCCTGATTTACGTGTTTGTGTAAGCGAGTAGAGAATTGTGCCTACCAAAATGACTGTGTGTGTGTGTGTGTGTGTGTGTGTGTGTGTGTGTGTGTATGTGTGTGTGTGTGCGGTGCCTGCAGCTTTGCTAGTTGCTGCCAGACCCGGGATGTTTAATATCGGAGGTGATGTCCAGTGACTGTGAAGTGATGAAACCCTGACCAAAGTCGTGACACGCTACTGGACGAGCCACAGAATCCCTGCGCGTGATTGGCCAGCAGCGTGTGAGACGAAGGAGAAGATAAAGTGAAGTGACTTAAACCATGAAACCTCTTGATCCTGATGTCGATAATCCACACAGTACTTACTTCAATAAATAACTTTATTTCAGTTATTAGTTGATACTTATTTGTCTTTCTGTTTGCCTAATTGTCTGTCTGTATCTCTGTCTGTCTGTCTATCTGTCTATCTGTATATCTGTCTATCTGTATATCTGTCTATCTGTCTATCTGTCTATCTGTATCTCTGTCTATCTGTATATCTGTCTATCTGTCCATCTGTCCATCTGTCTATCTGTCCATCTGTATATCTGTCCATCTGTATATCTGTCTATCTGTCTATCTGTATATCTGTATCTCTGTCTGTCTGTCTATCTGTATATCTGTCTATCTGTCTATCTGTATATCTGTATATCTGTATCTCTGTATATCTGTCTATCTGTATATCTGTCTATCTGTCTATCTGTATATCTGTCTATCTGTCTATCTGTATATCTGTCCATCTGTCTATCTGTCTATCTGTATATCTGTCTATCTGTATATCTGTCTATCTGTCTATCTGTATATCTGTCTATCTGTATCTCTGTCTGTCTGTATCTCTGTCTGTCTGTCTATCTGTCTATCTGTCTATCTGTCTATCTGTATATCTGTCTATCTGTCTATCTGTATATCTGTCTATCTGTCTATCTGTATATCTGTATATCTGTATATCTGTCTATCTGTCTGTCTATCTGTATATCTGTATATCTGTCTATCTGTATCTCTGTCTGTCTGTCTATCTGTATATCTGTCTATCTGTATATCTGTCTATCTGTCTATCTGTATATCTGTCCATCTGTATATCTGTCTATCTGTATATCTGTATATCTGTCTATCTGTATCTCTGTCTGTCTGTCTGTATATCTGTATCTCTGTATCTCTGTATATCTGTATCTCTGTCTGTCTGTCTATCTGTATATCTGTCTGTCTGTCTATCTGTCTATCTGTATCTCTGTCTGTCTGTATATCTGTATATCTGTATATCTGTATATCTGTATATCTGTCTGTCTGTCTATCTGTCTATCTGTATCTCTGTCTGTCTGTATATCTGTATATCTGTCTGTCTGTCTATCTGTATCTCTGTCTGTCTATCTGTCTATCTGTATCTCTGTCTGTCTGTATATCTGTATCTCTGTCTGTCTGTCTATCTGTCTATCTGTATATCTGTCTGTCTGTATCTCTGTCTGTCTGTCTGTATATCTGTATCTCTGTCTGTCTGTCTGTATATCTGTATATCTGTCTGTCTGTATCTCTGTCTGTCTGTCTGTATATCTGTATATCTGTCTGTCTGTATCTCTGTCTGTCTGTCTGTATCTCTGTATATCTGTATATCTGTCTGTCTGCCTCTCTATCTGTATCTGTCTACTTTTCAGTTTGTCCGTCTTTCCTTTTATGCTTGCAATCATTTTATGAAAAATTCTAACAGTGTTCACACACACACACACACACACACACACACACACACACACACACATATCTACATACAGACAGAGATATACTAAGAGAAGACGCATCCCTCTGATGGTTCTCAGTGTATCAGGTGTCTTTGCCAAGGGGCAGAAGTGTGTAACCCGAGACACACACACACACACACACACACACACACACACACACACACACACACACACACATTCTGTCACACTTCATGGCTAGGGATCAGAGTGAGTATGTGTCTCCCACGCCCTCAGCTCAACCTCCATCAAAACACTCAGTAAGACACTGGAACCGATTACACACTCCCAACTTTACCGAGTGAAACGGCTGCTCAGAGTCACCCGGAATTCTCCCAGAATGCATCACGGTCTGAGATCAAACACACTCTGGTTACTAGGTGCCAAAACTCCAAACGCTGACCATGATCAAGATCAATTGTTCTGTGGGCGTGTCCCAAACCACACACCCTATTCACTATATAGTGCACATAAACATCATCACTGTGGGCGTGTCCCAAACTACACACCCTATTCACTATATAGTGCACATAAACATCATCACTGTGGGTGTGTCCCAAACCACACACCCTATTCACTATATAGTGCACATAAACATCATCTTTCCACTGTGGGCGTGTCCCAAACCACACACCCTATTCACTATATAGTGCAGATAAACATCATCTTTCCACTGTGGGTGTGTCCCAAACCACACACCCTATTCACTATATAGTGCACATAAACATCATCACTGTGGGTGTGTCCCAAACCACACACCCTATTCACTA
>CM074931.1:22791154-22798654 GCA_037576815.1 Pangasius larnaudii
ACACACCCTATTCACTATATAGTGCACATAAACATCATCACTGTGGGTGTGTCCCAAACCACACACCCTATTCACTATATAGTGCACATAAACATCATCTTTCCACTGTGGGCGTGTCCCAAACCACACACCCTATTCACTATATAGTGCACATAAACATCATCATCACTCCACTGTGGGCGTGTCCCAAACCACACGCCCTATTCACTATATAGTGCACATAAACATCATCATCACTCCACTGTGGGCGTGTCCCAAACCACACACCCTCTTCACTATATAGTGCACATAAACATCATCATCACTCCACTGTGGGCGTGTCCCAAACCACACACCCTATTCACTATTTAATGCACATAAAGATCATCTTTCCACTGTGGGCGTGTCCCAATCCACACTCCCTACATTGTCGTCTTGTTTGTGTGTGTGTGTGTGTGTGTGTGTGTGTGTGTGTGTTATATAGCAGCTCACTCTGCAACACAACCATCTGGAAGATCAGATGGAGCAGACACACACACACACACACACACACACACACACATTCTGTTCTGACCCACACTTTCAGGCTGTTACTCAATCATGCACAGACAACAATACCACACACACTTAGTGCAATTCAAAAACATCCGAGGCTATGAAAACACACACACACACACACACACACACACACACACACACACACACACACCCACATGCCATTCATTCTGACCTGGCTGTAACCTTCAGAAAAAAAAACCCAAATATTCACAGCGGTTTGTGAATGAAAGTGAAATGAAAAAGCAGATTGTAACAGAATACCGAAAACGCACACGGCCAGTTATCACTTATCATTATTATTACACTCAAATAGTGTTAGCCAACATGTTAGCGGCTAATAAAATAAAGTATAAGACGTATAGAAATGTTTATTACAGTTAATAAGTCGGGAAACGGCTAATACCGACAGAATGGGCACGTTGCTAAATTCACTAGCGAGCAGTAAACTAATAACTTCAACTAGCTAAAGTAATTCCCTCGTTGATTCCCTCACTGAAGTAATTCATCACTGTAGCAGATTTATTTCAGTTTTTTTTGGCTCACGAAGGTCTGAGGTAATCTAGTGGAAATTTATTTCAGTTTCACGAACGTTAAGAATGACGAGAACGAACAAGAACCCTGTCACATGAGACGAGTCCTAAGCTGCGACGTTAGCTCAGAGCCAAAGGGCGAGGGTGAGGGAAAAAAAACAAAACGATATCACACACGCAAGTGATCGACGAGTGCGCTAGTTACACCACTAGCTACATTAACTTAGCCTAGCTAGATTTATAGCTAAGTCACCACACGAGGTTATTGCCAGGCGGCTAACTTCAACAGTCAACGGTTTCCATGACAACCAGTCTCCAGGCTTCAGTATGAGGAAATGGGATTTTAATTCTGGCCATGATGCTTTTAAACAAACACACACTTTCTGTTTTAATCAACAGAGGACATTTACACAAACAGAGAAAACACACACACGCGCACACACACACACACACACACACACACACACACACATGTTCCATGAGACAGATACGGGCTGCTGTAGCTCTGAACCCATTTAAAGCTGTTTTCAATTACAATTACACAACCACATACCACATAACCCTCACACACATACACGCACACGCGCGCACACACACACACACACACACACACACACACGCTCACACACACGCACTTCCACCTTCCTGTCTCCCTGTCTGTCCAAAAACTTCACCTAAAACAACATTAAAACACAACAATATTGCAACATACACACACCCATCCCGGGTACTTTCCATCCTGGCTTGTCCCAGAGAGACCCAGACACACACACACACACACACACACACACACACACACACACACACAAATGCACTGCTCCCAAGAGAACTTGGATTTGATTCTATAAGTGACTTCATGACCCTCGGTCCTATGACGTAACACACCCACTCATTCACTCAAACACACACACTCAAACACACACACACACACACACACACACACACACACACACACACACTACACACACCGATTCCCGAAAGTGAGTCAGCAGGTCCGTGCTTTTTCCAAGAACAATATTTAAGCCTGAAAACAAAAGTAGCAAAAAAACCACAAGAAAGACTCGACTGGCTCGTAAAAACAATCGCGGACACACTTAGCGTCAAAGAGTGAAGCCGGATTCGGCGCAAGTGTGTGTGTGTGTGTGTGTGTGTGTGTGTGTGTGTGTGTGTGTAAAACATGTGTATAAAAGTGTGTACTGAAGACTCAGAGCTGCTTCCAAACTGAGCGCTAAAGACAACACATTTTAACCAAAGGAATTTCCCTAAAAGGGTCAAACAAGCAGACTTTAGGACAAAAACAGTAAGAAATACACACACACACACACACACACACACACACTCACACACACACACACACACACACACACACAAACATTCTGGTTATTACAGCTGGCTGTAGTAATAACCACCATAACATGGTTACACATTGTTATGATGCCATGATTTGATTCTGCATGTTGATGTATTTCCTTTTGAAACAGGAAGCCAGGGAGGGGGCGTGTCAAAGGGCTTGGAGGGGGGCGTGTCAAAGGGCTTGGAGGGGGGCGTGTCAAAGGGCTTGGAGGGGGTGTGTCAAAGGGCTTGCCAATAGCGACCAATCACTGTTCCCGATGACCAATCGCTGAATACCACAGCTACCAACTACCAATCACTGATCACCACTGTCCCTGCTGACTAATCGCTGATATCACAATGATTAAATTAATATGCAAATTAGTTTATGATGTCATCTGTCCACTTCTAGTGAATGTTTGATGCTAACTAGCTGTTACTGTATAGCGATAGTTTTGTTTATGGGGAACGACAAATGCACTCTAGAGAAGATTTGATCGGACGTGAATTGGACAAGATGAGTCCTCATAAATTTCCACTTTATAGTTGGATCACTGTGCTAATAACGAACTAGCTATGCTAACAGTGTAGCCTTATCATTAGCTAACCACTGTGTGCTAACTGTGACTGGGCTAAACACGCACCCTGGGTATCAGTAGAAAAGCCTGATTTCACGTCGTAGCTGTAGTTTATCAGGTCGCGTGTATCGTTAAAACAGGCGACGCATGTGTGAGTGTGTTGAAACCACAACTCTGATCTTTCCTGGAGTCTTCAGGCTCGTTTCTCCTGCCAGCTCTCGCGCTCTCGCCGGTGGTCTCGCAGCAGACGGGTCTTTCAGCTCTCATCACCTCGAAATCTGCTAAATCAATCAAACGTACTTTGTGTGTCTCAAACCACAAATTTCCTATAAACAGTTGCTCTGTGATCACAATAAATCCACATCAGACTAGCGCAACGTGAGCGGACATCCGTCTAATCTCTGCACTAGCCTCCGACCCACTGCGGTTCGGTTAAAGTGGTCAGCTCTGACGCCATCTTTACCATAAAAAGTTACAGTGTTGAACTAGCTAGCTTATTTAATACTTTATTTTATAGTGTTATAGTAGCTTATTAGCAAGCTAGCTAGCTGTTTAGATATGTGGGTTTAGCTACTTCAATGGCATTCCATAGCTACATTTACTACCTTATGTTACAGCGCTGTTTTGTTAGCTATTTGTTTAGATAGATATATTTTGCTACATCCATCATTTTAATACTTTTCAATATATTGTTATTAGTTATTCAGTTATTAGGTATTAGCTAGATATTAATGTTTAGACAATGCAGTCCAGTGACCGCTGCAATGTTAGCTAGATTATTTCTCGATTCATTTCAAAGGACAAAATCTTTGAACTAGCTAACATCAAAATAACTGGGATCATTCATTTCAGTCTATATACAGTATTTCTTACTAAACATACTTATTTAGTTCAAAATTCATATTTCAATCAATATTTATTGCAGACTATGTTTCCTTCAGCTTATATTTATTTTGTTCTGTATTTATTTAGTTCTATATTTATCTACATGTCTGTTTATATTGTTTCTGTCGCTGGTTGCTGTTGCGGAACTATAAATAACGTAACGGTTTCAGTAAAGTGGAGTGACGTAACGTTCTGTAATATTGCTCGCACATGGCTGTATTACGCGACCCTAAGCGAAACACGCTGGAGTGTGTGAACGATACAGAACACAACATCCTGCTCTGTGTGTCGTAACATTACAATGGTTTCTTTGAGCTCTTAAAAGCTTACAGAGCCTCTGAAGTGTGTCGAGTTCTTCCCTTACAATTCCACTGGAAGTTCCAGTGTGTGTGTGTGTGTGTGTGTGTGTGTGTGTGTGTAAAAGAGCTGAAATGTTATAAGCTCCCCAGTGTGGAATAAAGCCACATTTCAGAACTCTAATGGAGTATTAATGATGGAGAATAAAAGAATGAAAGGAGACAGAAGAAGAAATGAGTTAAACTGGGCTGAAGAGTTTTATATTTCTTTCTCTTCATGGTCCTCATTTTGCTCTCGGCAGGGTGTGTGTAAGTACAGAAGTGTGTGAGTACGGATGTGGAGTGTGTATGTAACTCCACACACTGTGATAACACACAATTCCCAGCTTTGTATCATGACTTTTTGGAAATATCAGGATGTGTCTCGGATGTCATGGGAAGTCCCCATACACACAGAACAGGCTTCTTGACTCAGTGTGTGTGTGTGTGTGTGTGTGTGTGTGTGTGTGTGTGTGTGGGTGTGTCTGCAAGTTATTCCTAGGCTTCTTTGACATATTGCTTTTTCCCAAGACCATGCTGCACTGCCCTGATGCCTTGATGTCTCATACGATAAGCTACAGTCCGACATGCCACTGTTTGCTTCTTAAGTCAAAAATAAACTCATTTAATATCAGTTCAATTCCTCAGTGTTTTTTTTTTTATCACATTAAAAAAGCATAGCATCCCTATATTCTGCATCAGAACAAGTAGAGGAAGAACAACGCAGTTTGTTGTTGCCTGATTTCTTAGCAAAGCGTTATTTGTACGTTCTGCCTTTACATTCAGGTGACGGGAAACTGTTCGCATGATATAGTGAGGATTTTAGTCTGCAGGTTCGCGTTTTAAATGATTTTAAATGACTTTAGTTATTAAAATTCATTTCTTTAAAACATTCGATTTGTTTAGCTGCACGGTTTGAGCAAATGATCAGTCTGATCATAACAACGTCTACCTGAATATTGCAAAAACAGCTACTAATTGTTGTTAAGTGCTTTGTCTTGGTCAGGGTCAGGAGGGTCAGTATGAGCAGATTGTAAATAAGGGTATTTTCACACTCGAGTCTGGTTCTGGGCTTGTTTGGGGGCGGGGCTCATATCGCAGGTACGCATTCGCACAGACGAGTTCCTTCTGAACCGTGGCTCGATTCGTATATGGCTAATCCGTAAACGCCACGCTGTGCACTCAGGTTTGCCAAATGGTAGGCATTAGGTTCATCCGGTTGTTGTTTTGTAAAATGATTTCCCTGTGCTACCAGCAGTCAAGCAGCGAAGAACAGCACTTTTTCCTCGCATGTCATCATGCAGGAATACCTGAAAATGTGGAGTCATTCTTGAATAAAAGAAGATTTTTAGCCATGGAATAACCATAAGAACTTTTTCCCTGGCATCACGAAACAAGAAATAACGTGACAACTCGAACCAATCGTGTTACCCAGCACAGCTTCGCCTAGCTTCCGCACCCGATGTGTGCCGTCCTGCCGTTCGGTTAAAGCGAACCCCAGACCACCATTTCCAAGAGGACCAGGAATCAGATCTCTGGGCCACTCCTAGGATTTAAGACGGCGTTCACACTTCATCAACTGCATCAAACTCTGGGCCCGAACAGCCCCAGCTCCAGAAAAAAGGACAGTCTTTATGATTACAGCAGCAGCTCTACAGAGTCCTGGGGAGATTAAACGCTGACGTAGGCATGAGACCTGGACGTAAACTAGTTTAGGGAAGTTCAAATCAGGATGAATTCCCACAAGATTCCACACACACACACACACCCTCTACACACGCCAAAAGGTGATAAAGGAAATGTCAGGGTTTTACTGTGTGTGTGTGTGTGTGTGTGTGTGTGTGTGTGTGTGTGTAAGAGTGAGGGAGGAAGAGAGGAGGAATGCGACTGTGGTCCAGACGAGCAGGCAGCCAGCTTCATTCACAAACACAACCCAGATACACACACGTTCTCCGTCTCGTCTCCGAATTCTCTCTTCTCTCGGCCTGTTCTCTTTCTCATCTGTCTTGCTTTATATTCCTGTGTCCTTGTCTCTCATTTTGGCTCATGTGTAACATTTTATTGGTGTTTCTGTCATTATTTAGCCAAAGCAGCAATAAATTTAGTTTTATTGCCACAATACAGTTTACACAGTTTAGTATGAAATTCATGCGAAATTTAAGTAACAAAGCAGGCAGTTCAATAAGAATAAGTAGAGGTAGATAATAAACTACAAAGGTAGAATAAAAAATAAAATAAAACACAAAGGTACAAAGATATGTTGTGTACATAATGAAATGTGAACAGAAAGTTGAGGTGTATATCGATGCTCAGTAACGCTGGGAATAAATGCGATATATTACATGTTTGCTAGCAAACGTGGGGTCGAAGGGGGGGGGGGGGGTGCCAATACTTTGTGTAGAGCAAGACGTTGTCCTTCTGTGCCATGAAGAGCAAACATCTAATCAATAAGCTGGTGCAGTTTCATTATTTTCATCACGTCTATTTGTGCATTTGTACAGAGCTGAGACGCACAGTGAGGACTTGCTGCGTTCACCGTCCCAGGACGCGACATACGGTTCATCAGAATCACTGAACAGGGAATGTATTATTCATCCTGAAAGAATGCTGCTCTTATTGGGTTTCTGGCAATCGAGGAAAAATGTGTTTCATCTTCCACTTCCACTCGCTCTCAGCACTGCCAAGTCACTTTTCTCTCGCTCAGCACTCGGGGTTTTGTGGCGTCTTCCTCTCTCCACATCACTTATTCTTCGGTTAGAATTTTCCTTCCCTGGACGTGTTTAATGATTAAGTGTGCCAGTTTGGTGGTCTGCTTTAAGGACTGGTAGCGTTTTAATTTGATTTATGTCATTTTTCCATATGCTGGTGGATTCGTGGGTGAGAGTTTAGCTGGTTTGTGCAGTGAGATGCAGTGCGCAGGCAGGGCGAGATTTCTCGAATAAAATCGCCATACGCTCTTACGTTTTCTCCCTGAGTGTCGCGTAAACTGTTATTTCTCTTAAACATTAAATTAAAACATTCATTAAAAAGGTGACAATATTGCCAATGCATAAATCCCACACTGTTTTGTTAATAAAATGTCAAGCATTTTCTCCATTATTTTCTCCTAAATGTATTTATTTATTTATTTTAATTCTATTTGTGTATATTTTTGCTGCTGCTTTTAAAAAAAATGTAAGCTTTATTTTGGGTGTCTGTGATTGGTCCAGTGTCCTGATGGTTCTGTCATTGGTCCACTGTCCTGATGGGGCCCTGTCATTGGTCCACTGTCCTGATGGGGCCCTGTCATTGGTCCACTGTCCT
>CM074931.1:22801154-22802945 GCA_037576815.1 Pangasius larnaudii
TTTATTATCTACATGCGTCACACTACCACAGTTTTAGGGTTCATGAACTTTCTCAAGGTCTAATGCTTCATTGCATGAGCTCCACCCTCTACACTGGAATGCCGACCAGCCTCACACACACACACACACACACACACACACACACACATATATATACACTCTAAAATCCACAGGCCTGCTTACATTCCAAGGCTCTCAATACAATAAATCTGTGTATCAAATTATATCAAATACAATATTGCTTATATTAAACCTAATCAATGAGAGTGTTCTTCTGCTGATGTAGCCCATCCCCCTAAACATTTAAAGTGTCGTGCATTCTGCTTTTCTGCTCACCACGGCTGTAAAGAGTGGTTATTTGCGTTACCATAGCCTACCTGTCAGCTCTGTCAGTCTCATCAACATGGCGCCACACAACTGGAAGTTTTTCACACCATTCTGTGTAAACTCTAGAGTTTCTAAAATACTCAAACTGACACCAACAACCATGCAGTCAGAGTCAATGAGATCACAGAGATTTTTCCCCATTCTAACGTCCGATGTGAACATTAACTGAAGCTCCTGACGTATATCTGCATGATTTTATGCACTGCTCTGCTGCCACGTGATTGGCTGATTGGATGACTGCATGAAAAAGCAGTGGTACGGTCGTTCTTTTTAAAGTGGCCGGTGGATGTATATGAAAATAGATGACTTTCAGTTCCGTGGAAGTTTTCAGACTGAGATTAACACCTTCATGGCCTCAATCTGTTCATATGATGCGTATAAACACGCTATAAACCTCCCTGCGTGTGACATGGCGCCGTCTCATTATCAGCACCTGAACATCCATTTTCATATATTACATCACCACATTCAAATAAGGGACTTCTACAGAACGACAGGACGGGCTCTCCTTCTCTAAAGCTAATATGACTATTCATTACAGAGTGTAAATAATCTGTCTGGGAGTTAAAACACACACACACACACACACACACACACACACAGAGACTCAGATGCTCATCTCAGCTTGGATTTCATGTTTAGTGAGCTTATCAGATTCCCACTGCTAGTGAGAAACAGAAAGAGTTTTGCTTTAAGTTTTACTCCAAACATTGCGCAACTACCACGACGGGGAAAGGAGGTGTGTGTGTGTGTGTGTGTGTGTGTGTGCGTGTGTGTGTGTGTGTGTGTGTGTGTGTGTGTGTGTGTTTTGTGTCACTTTGCATCACTTCACCATCTGCCAGAAGAACATGACTGAGGAAACGGTTTAGTGTGATTATGGAGTGTCTGCTACCTTTGCTAATGCTATAATCAAAATGGAGTCGTGTGGCAACGTGTTTATAAAAAAAAAAAAAAAGATCCTACATTATATTATGTTCCTGATGTCGAATTAATCACAACATTCACAACATAGAAGTCAAAATTTTATATATATATATTTTTTTTACAAAATCTATGAAAAGTTTTGTCAGTGGTCAATCAATGCCAAGTGTAATTTCTGTGTAATTGTAGTTGTACAGAGCATTTTTTTGCAAATTTAACAACATATCTGAGGTAAATGTTGATATTTCCAACACTTTTGACTCATTTCCACCGTCACTGTACCTTTACATTGTCTATAAAAAAAAGAATTAAGCGCTAGCTAAGTTGTCCGTCTCAGTCACTAGCTAAGCACCTGCACAGCGTCCATATTTCCAGGTTTCCTGGCAACAGAGTTCCATACAGACAGTACTGTGTGTGTGTGTGTGTGTGTGTGTGTGTGTGTGTGTGTGTGTGTGTGTGTGTGTGTGTGTGTGTGTGAGTGTG
>CM074931.1:22805545-22813045 GCA_037576815.1 Pangasius larnaudii
GGTGTATGACACACTCCAGATGAACACTGACGCACACACACTCGTCTAATGGAGCATCATCATGTTAAACACTCTCTCTCTCTTTCTCACACACACACACACACACACACACACACACACACACACACTCAGTGGAAGTGAAGGGAGATGAGCCCCTTCAGTGTGTATATCTCCTAAATGACTATTTCGACTGGAATGTGTACATGTTATCAGAGGGATTTCTAAAAAAAAACACAAAGTGACAGGTTGTGTGTTAACATGGTGATGTCATCAAAAAGCGCCAAGGCCTTTTATAGTGTTCACAGTCACAAACTACTGGCTTAGTTCTTTCATTTTCTATTGCTTACACACCCTTGGTCCATTTCACCAGGTTCACCTGTCATACTGCTCACTTTCTAGATGTAGTCCATCTGTTCCTCTGCACAAAGTATTGGCACCCCTCTACCTCACCACTGAGCTGATACGATGTGGGTGGTGGTTCATTCTCAGTACAGCAGAGACACTGATATGGATATGAAAGTGTGTGTGTGTGTGTGTGTGTGTGTGTGTGTGTGTGTTTCACATTACACAAGCTAAAACTATGTTGTACTATATACTGTAGGTATATAATAAATAAATAAATAAAACGGACAAAAAACTGTGGTCTGAATCAGATTCTGATTCAAATGAATTGAATCTGAATCAAATGAATCAAATCACGCACAGATCTATTGCTTTTTGCAAGAATCGACTCAATAACGTGATTTATAATCTACATCACTGTGTTTCAGATTAAATACCGCGATGTTTTTTGTTTCTGTGAAATATTCATCCTCTAATTCCAGTGTGTCAGAAAACATAAAGAAAATAAGCGACATTCTACAAAACTTTGGAAAACTTTCTCCAGCCACACTGTTGCCATGGAGCACAGGAATGTAAACAGTGTTAAACCGGTTTAAAAACAACAACAACAACAACAACAATAACAATAACCACAGGAGTAAATAGTTTTCACTCACGCACTACTTCCTGTTTGGGGTCCAGCTCCTCGGTGCTCCTCTCCATGCGGCGCACTTTCTCCCGCAGATCCCGCAGCCGCCGGTCGGTGTGCGCCAGCTCGCGCTCCAGCTCGTGAAAGAGCGAGCCCGCGTGCCGCGCCACGTCCGACAGCTGGCGCACGGTGCGGGACAGAGCGGCGTTACTGACCGCGCACAGGTCATCCAGCAGCCCCGGCGGAGAGCCGTCCTCTCCCGGCTCCGCGCTCCTGCACAGCCGCTGAGGCTCCACCGTCCGCTTGGCGAAGGGCATGTTTTTAATTTTACTCTTTTATTTTTCCCAACAGCGCGCGCTCGAAGTATAAAATCCCACTAGGAAGTTTAGAAGTTTATTCCTTGCAATGCAAAGAATTAAAAAATATATTTATATATATGTTGTTTTTTTTTCTCCACCCGCAGGATCCAGAGACTTTTTATTCCGGAGGCTTGAAGCGCGCTCGCGGCTCGGGCTCCATCCTGGTCGCACCGGAGCACCGCGCCGAGCTCGTGAGGGTGACTACACTGTGAGACACGGCCGAGCTGCGCGCGCTGTTTACCACCGATTTAAACCGGGGGCGGGTGCACGCGGGGAGCTTCACCTAACACCCGGAACGGAGCAGAGCGGAGCGGATCATTCACACTATTATACACTATCATCGCAGAGTAGCTCTAGCATACTGTAACTATACTACACACCACAGAGCTGCTGAGTGCTGGACTCTGATTGGTCAGAAGGTGTTGATTAATTTTCTATAACATTAGCTCTGAAAATAGCGCAGGTTTATATTAATGCGCTCGTTCTAATACGTTATGGTTTCTATAGCAACAGCTCATACACAGGGACGTGTACAGCGGACGCTCCACTGATAATAAACTGATTTTTAAAAAATCGTTGATGTTGTGAAGTTTTCTTTCTTTACAGAGATGTTGATGTAACACTGATGGAAGGAGTCTCCAGTGTCAGCGCTTTGTAACAGTCAGAGGTGAAGCTGTAACTGTAAGTTGATCTTCAGGACAGAGGAGTTTACGCTTCTTTGCGGTTTCTCAGTAACATGCGGAACAAGCTGCGATTATTTTCTCTTATTAACTTCAAGAGAGAGAATAAAGAGACGCTGGTGAGGGAGCGAGTGTTTACAGCTGCTGTAACGTAAGTGACAACAGGAACTAAATAATCAACTTCAGGGTGGTGACAGTAACTCGGCTTCATCACACCACCCTGTTGTGGATTAATTTCCTGTAACTGCACGCCACACAGAGTGTTTTATTCGGTATATAGAACAGAATGGAACAGAATTGTGTTATATGTTTAGTGTCAGATGTACAGGAGTGTGTGGTTGGAGAGTCAGATTTCTTGTGGCCGTAATATAGAGTGTGTGTGTGTGTGTGTGTGTGTGCGCGCGCGTGTGTGTGCGCGCGTGTGTGTGCGTGTGTGTGCTGACGTCAGCCGCTCTCTCTACAGGAAGAGGCTTTAGATTTGGCTGGATGGATTTAGCGAAGTCCACACTCAGCAAATGTGAAAGAGTCGGATGGCGTGACGAGCTGGGGCACACAAATCTAATACACACTCTGTGTGTGTGTGTGTGTGTGTGTGTGTGTGTGTGTGTGTGTGGAATAGACAGGGAGAGTCAGTGTACAGAATGCATCAAATAGTCATTTGACCTTTGACCCCTATGTGTGTCAGCTGCCATGAACAAATTTGACTGTCTATATCTATATGTGTGTGTGTGTGTGTTTGTGTGTGTGTGTGTGTGTGTGTGTGTGTGTGTGTGTGTGTGTGTGCAGTAATGTGAGTAGTGTGTGTTCCTCCAAATGATCCTGCCCATCTACACCCTTTCATTGTTACTATAGAAAAATAATTTTAGAATTAATATTATTACATTAGAATTTTAAAAAGTCCCAGGAAAAGGAGTAAAATTTTATTATTTTAATATTTTTTTTCAATATGAAAAAAATGGATAATAACAATCAAGGAAAAAAAATGTATAATGATTTATTTACAATTATAGTATGAATTTATCTTTATGATTATTTGATATTATTTTTAATTCTAAATATAATGTATAGTTTTAAACTGAAGAAGAAATAAACAATTCCTGTATTAGTACATTTTTAGAATGAATAATAAATATAAATAGAATTATTTACTGTAGGCTGATTTTTACTTTCATTACTTTAATCATTTTAATATTACTAATTAATATATAATAAAAATAATTTAAAATACCATGTAAGTAGGATTGTACAATTTAAAAAACACATATTACTATAAAATAATTTATAAATTGAGAATTTAATTAGGAAACACCAAAGCTGTACTGCTACATAAATAGATTTTTATAAAGCATAAGGAAAAATCTATGTATTTTTCTTTTAATTTTAGAATTTAAAAACTGAACCAGAAAAAGCAGGAGCATTATTTTTTAAGTTGAATTTAAGAATTTGAGAATGAATTAAAATGAATTAAAATTAAAATAATAATAATATTACATAAGCATACATATATAAGTTATATATTATGTATATATGAGAATAATTTTATGATACATGAGAAAAAGACATGGTGTTACTTGTGATATTCTGTAAGTATAATTTTAAAATGAATTAAAAACAATTTTATTATTAAAAAGAAGAAGTGCAGAATTTTGAAAGACACAGTAAGACACATCAGCGCCGGACCGTTCACTATGTAGGTCAGTCGGAGACACTACCTGTTGTGGTGCATTGTGGGATTTCATCAGTTTTCTCTGTTATGCGTTTTTGGACACGGCTACAAAATAGTGCACTTGGACAACTTCACATAGTTGATGAGCTTTTTTCCATCACTTCTTCACAGAGGGAGCGAGGGAGCGAGGGATGAGAACCCGAGCTGAACTCAGTAGTTGCTGTTTATGGGGCTGTATCCTGGCAGAATACAACTAAAACACTCATGCATGTGACCTAAATCCTCTGTGTGTGTGTGTGTGTGTGTGTGTGTGTGTGTGTGTGTGTGTGTGTGTGTGTGTAGGCGCGGGGTTCTGCTCACTAAGACAGATATTAACTATGACTTGCTAATTCAACCCTGTGGTTGTAGATAAATTCAGCAGTTACAGGAAATGTGACGTGGTTCTTTAATCTCAGGCGGTGAATCTGATTTACTCCATAAAAGGAAACTGATGAAGGAGTTAATGGTGATGGAGAATGTTGGTGTGTTTGATGGAGAGTGTTGGTGTGTGTGATGGAGAGTGTTGGTGTGTTTGATGGTGAATGTTGGTGTGTGTGATGGAGAATGTTGGTGTGTGATGGAGAGTGTTGGTGTGTGATGGTGAATGTTGGTGTGTGTGATGGAGAATGTTGGTGTGTGATGGAGAGTGTTGGTGTGTGTGATGGTGAATGTTAGTGTGTGATGGAGAATGTTGGTGTGTGATGGAGTGTTGGTGTTTGATGATGAATGTTGGTGTGTGATGGTGAATGTTGGTGTTTGATGGTGAATGTTGGTGTGTGATGGTGAATGTTGGTGTTTAATGATGAATGTTGGTGTGTGATGGTGAATGTTGGTATGTGTGATGGAGAATGTTAGTGTGTGATGGTGAATGTTGGTGTGTGATGGTGAATGTTAGTGTGTGATGGAGAGTGTTGGTGTGTGATGGAGAATGTTAGTGTGTGATGGAGAGTGTTGGTGTGTGATGGTGAATGTTGGTGTTTGATGGAGAATGTTGGTGTTTAATGATGAATGTTGGTGTGTGATGGTGAATGTTGGTGTTTGATGGTGAGTGTTGGTGTGTGATGGAGTGTTGGTGTTTGATGGTGAATGTTGGTGTTTGATGGAGAGTGTTGGTGTTTAATGATGAATGTTGGTGTTTGATGGAGAGTGTTGGTGTTTAATGATGAATGTTGGTGTGTGATGGTGAATGTTGGTGTTTGATGGTGAGTGTTGGTGTTTGATGATGAATGTTGGTGTTTAATGATGAATGTTGGTGTTTGATGGTGAATGTTGGTGTGTGATGATGAATGTTGGTGTGTGATGGAGAATGTTAGTGTGTGATGGAGAGTGTTGGTGTGTGATGGAGAGTGTTGGTGTTTGATGGAGAGTGTTGGTGTGTGATGATGAATGTTGGTGTGTCATGGAGAATGTTAGTGTGTGATGGTGAATGTTAGTGTGTGATGGTGAATGTTGGTGTTTGATGGTGAATGTTGGTGTTTGATGGTGAGTGTTGGTGTGTGATGATGAATGTTGGTGTTTGATGGTGAATGTTGGTGTGTGATGGAGAATGTTGGTGTTTAATGATGAATGTTGGTGTTTGATGATGAATGTTGGTGTTTGATGATGAATGTTGAGCATTCAGTGGTGTTTGACTGATAAATTGTGGTTTCATGGTGTTTGATGGTGAACGTAGGTGTTTAAAGGTACTGCTGTTGTATGGTGAGTGGTGAGTGTTGACATTTAGTGTTTCATGGAGAATGCCGGTGTTTGACGGTGATAGATAGATAGATAGATAGATAGATAGATAGATAGGTAAGGCATTATAGATAGATAACACACACATTAAAAATGGAACTCTGTAGCTTTATTTATGAAATATTACCTGTAGTGATTTCCGCATCGAGTGTAAAACAGGAAAAATATCAGGTTCTCAGTAACAGCAGCTCGGTGTTTAAGTGTTTTAGAGAAATGATACAAAACAAACATTTCACAGCAGTCTAAAATAACAAACAAACCACACACACACACACACACACACACACACACACACACACAAGACGGGAAGAGAAGTGTTTACAGTGTTCTGGGTTTCACTTACACATATCATGATACACACGTTATTGAGTCAGGTATGTTGTTATGTGTCATATCTGTGTGTGTGTGTGTGTGTGTGTGTGTGATGTGAATTTGGCTCAGGATAAAAAAGAAACACAGCATCAGCAGCAACAGGAAGTGAAGCTGCAGTATTGTGTTTTTGCATATAGACACAGTTATTTCACACAACCACACGAGAAACCAACAAATCAACAGTCAGAACTTGTTGTTGTTTTTTTTGCAATTAATATATATGGCATCTTTATAGCAGAGTAAACATAAATAAACAAATGCACAGTGATTGAGTTATAAGAGACTAGCGGTGAGAGGATGCTGCTCCGATGTCATGATAATGTAGTGCAAATAGAGAGAAAAAAATAAGAATTTGACTGTAAGATTATTAACCTGTGAATTTAATTCTGTTCCATTTATAAAAAATACATTTGTATGGAGAGCAGATTCACAGTAAGCGGAATTTCAAGGACATTCGATAAATCATGATCAGCAGATACATTCCAGTTTTCTGTGGCCACTGCCTGTCAGAAACACTCCTTAAAGGTTCTCTGGAGAACCCTACTCATAGTATTTCCAAATCAGAAGAACCCTTTTAGGAAGCTTCAGGCACAACCCTTAATTATCAGACGAACCCTTAAAGAATCCTCGAACCAAGTACTAGGAAGTTATTATGAAGAAAATAATGAACAATAATTTGGAGCAAACTTATATTTCTGTATTCAGAGTCAGCGACTTAAGTCCCCAAGTTACGTCAATATTTACATGGGGAAAGTTCCTCGTATTCAGAGTCGGGTTCTGCGGCTGCTCAAGTCAATTTTGTAGTGTCCACATCTAAATCTGATAGGAGTCTAACATGTCACCATTATATACTGTGTGAATAGTCCCGCTTGTAATTATCACATTAATCACGGAGTTTAATTTAACAAAATGGCTTCCACATTCATTACTCAGCAGCGTATAGAATAGCACTTGATCCAGCACATCCTGTTATTTTACAGTTTATTTTTTAATATCGTGTTTGTCAGTTACTCGTGCGTGACTGTTGTGGTTACATCAAGCTGTCAGACAGGAACGCTGGACTTAATACTTCTCCTCGCTCAAACCGATATCACGCAAATGGTCAGAATCGTGCGTAGCTGAGACGCCTCTGTTTTGGACAAAGTCTGTGCGTAACTCTCACGTAACTTCTGAAAAGAGCTTAAGTCTGTAGTTACATCTGATGTCTGAATACAGAGGTGCACAATTTCAGTGTTAAATCCTCACTGCAGTCACTTAACTCAACTCTGAATACGGTCCTTGGTTCTCTGGACCCCATGTTACCTTTCCGACTCCAGCTCTCCTGCTTAACTCGGTTCTCCTGGTTCCCCGTGTCAATCTAATCCTCCACTCTCTAGCCGTCTGTGTTCTTGGTGTCCTCCTGTTTTATAGCCATACAGATCTGATTGTGGATCTGTGTTTATTAACTCTGTTTGAACTCTTCCCAGGTTAATCAGACTGACTGCTGATCTGGGATCAGTTTCTGCTCTTCATATTTTAATCAAAGCAAATCAAACCTTAAGATATTGCAGTTCCATAGAAATACTGATTTTTTTGCACCTTTTTCTCTGACACAGTGCGCGTTTATTCTGTGTTCCAGACAGTGTGTGTGTGTGTGTGTGTGTGTGTGTGTGTGTGTGTGTGTGTGGAATGACAGTCCTT
>CM074931.1:22836386-22847177 GCA_037576815.1 Pangasius larnaudii
AATAAACACTTGGGGACGTGCTGTTATGGGAAAATAATCAACTCCGGGGTAGTAACAGTACTTTACTACGGCACCACACACAGTGTTTAGTTGTATTACACTTATTATTGACTCCCATAAGGTGAAAGATTCTTGTTGGAAATGTTCTTCAGGAAATCGAGGAATCGGATCAATAGCGCGTTCCTGCTGACGGATCAGACGCTGGAGTTTGTGGGAATAAACCCGACTCTGGCGGCGCCGGTGCAGTACGACACGGAGCCGTGGCTCATCGTGTTCGGCGTGGTGATGGGGCTCGTGTGTGTCGGCATCATCGCCATGCTCTTCACCTCCTTCATCCAGAGGACACGGTCAGTGTGTGTGTGTGTGTGTGTGTGTGTGTGTGTGTGTGTTAGGGCTGGGCAATATGATGATAATTGTGAAGATTAGATTAGATTAGAAGTTTATTGTCATTGTGGAGAGAACAAACGAATCTTTAAAACTGAAACATCTTCCTTGTTGTCATTGTTATTTTTTCACATTAAATTCATTGAATTTTTCACAGTTCTGTTAAAACACAACAGTTTTGCTGCCAGTTTGTTAGCAAAGCTGCATATTATCCAAAGAAGAAATGTCTTAAAGTATCGTGATATGATATTTTTGTCATATCGCCCACCCCTAGTGCATGTGTGTGTGTGTGTGTGTGTGTGTGTGTGTACCATCATTAACCTGTGAGTAAACAGTGATACTTTCCTGTATTCCTGTATATTTTCCAGTTTTTGCAAAAAAAATAATAAAACAAGCTACTTTCCAGGGGACAGAAATGAAAAAGGAATAAAAATAATGGAATAGCGAAAAAAAAAGAGATAAAACTGAGATTTAAAAAAAAAAAAAAAGCAGATTGAAGTAATTCCAGTCATGATGTTGAGGTGGAGAATTCCAGAGCTCGTTGCTATAGTAACTAAAACCCATCTCCGCTCTCTTCTCCTCCTCACAGGGCGAAGCGCAAACAGTCTGAGGAAGAGGAGGAAACTGGAGAAAGAGTGACAGGAAATGGAATAATGTGTGAGATTCTGAAGGAGAAAGACGGCTTTAACAACCGAGGATTCGCTGATGACGATCGCTTCACCAAGCTCTAAACGCTGACAGACTTTAACACGGTTATCAGGAATGTAGCGCAGAAGTTTGAGCTAATGTTACCAGTAACAGCAGTCAGGCTTCACCAGCCTTTATTTCACTCTCAGCTCCAGAATTATTGGCACCCCAGGTAAATATGGGTAAAAAAAAAAAGTAAATATGGCACGATACCACTTTTCTTTTCTGATACTGAGATCTTGAGCATCAGTCGACTCCGATATGGTTTTCTTTAAAAACTTCACAGTTACATTCTTACACACGAAAACACGTGTTTTCTTTACGTGTAAATGTTCCAAAAATAAATGTCTTTCCCAAATCCAATTCCAAACTTTGCCATTTGTTACAGGATCCGATATCGGATATGTTTTCTCTGATATCCGATCCACCATTTTTTTGCTGGTGTCAGTCCGATATCGATACTGAGCATGAAAAGGTTATGAAAAAAAGTCTTTGGGGTTAATAAATTTTTAATTAAATTATTTTTTTAATTTAATTAGTTAGAAAAATGTGGGTAATCTGGAAACACTGAAAATATGGGGAGGAATCTAACCATTAATTTATTAGTAAATTTATTCTATTCTATTATTTTATAAATTTAATTTAAAAAACTTTTATCAAAGAAAATAAAATCATGTTTTTTTGTTGAAATAAATTGACTTAAATTAAAGGTTAGATTTCTCTCACAATAATAATAATAATAATAATAATAATAATAATAATAATGAAACTGATTTACATTTTGAAATAAAAACAGAAATAAAGGTTAATAATAATAATAAAAGTGCAACAATAGCAATGACGGAAAAAAGAAAACAATTAAGAATATAAAAATACATAAGGCAGATGTGTAAAAGACAGAGAACAAGCACAATAAATAAAAATGATATAAAAGTAATATAAAAAAAAAAAAAACAAGCTGATAAAACTACAGCAAATAAAGCAAAGCCGATTAAATGCCAAAGTGAAAAATATGTCTTTAGCTGAATATTTATTGGTTGTGTTCCAGATCTAAAGTAACTTTTTTTAAGCAAGTGTTCCAATAATTTTGGAGCCGACTGCAAAAAGCGAATTGTTTCTGAATCGATTCAGTTTGAGATTTATGTAATAGTTATAATTATACGTAAGACGGTTGTGCAGTGTGTGTGTGTGTGTGTGTGTGTGTGTGTGTGTGTGTGTGTGTGTGTGAAATATAAATTCCAGCTTGAGGAATCTGTCTCACTGGTTAATAGCGTAAATGTGTAAGTGTTCAGAGTTTCTCACACAGCGTACATGATGAAATAAAAGCAGTTCTCTGTAGCAAACCTGGACTTTTGGACTCGGCCGTGTGTGTGTGTGAGTGTGTGTGTGTGTGTGTGTGAGTGTGTGTGTGTGTGTGTGTGTGTGTGTGAGTGTGTGTGTGAGTGTGCAGACGCAGCAGTGCGGCTTAATGATCAATCACAGAGAATCATTCATTCTTCAGAATCAGCACAAAAACATTCACTCAGTGTCACATCACCGATGAACTGAGAACCGTCTTTCTGCATGTACGAGTTATGACAGAAGGTGTTGATTAGTTTTCTGTAACAGCAGCCCTGACAGTAGTGCAGCTGCAAATCGCAGGTTTATATATAAATAACGCGCTCGTTCTAATACGTTACCGTTTCTATAGTAACAGCCCATTCACTGGGACTCGTACAGCAGACGCTCCACTGATAATAAACAGATTAAAAGAACGCATGTAATTATTGATTTTCTTGAAGTAAGGAGATGTTTGTGTAACATGTATGGAAGGAGTCTCCAGTGTCAGCACTTTGTAACAGTCAGAGGTGAAGCTGTAACTTCATCTTCAGGACAGAGGAGCTTTCGCTTCCTTACGGCTTCTCAGTGACACGACAAGCTGCGATTCTTTTTTTTTGCGAGAGAATAAAGAGACTCTGGTGAGGGAACAACTGTTTAAAGCTGCTATAACATAAGTGACCACAGGACCTAACTTGTTCGACAGGCATTAAATGTAACTATAAATGGATAAGAAGTATGATAAGTCATTCCTTAATAAATAAAAAATGCGTCCTGGGGAATAAGAGGAACGACACAGCGATGTTCTGTCCACAAAGCTGGCCTTTTAGGGGATAAAAAGAGTTTGTGAACTGCTGCGAGTCTTCTGTAGTTGCGATACACACGCTGGTAGCTGAGCCACGCCCCCTCTGTTAGCTGTTCTGGCTGGGGGCGGAGCTAATTCCTGTGAAAAAAGAAAATGAAGAAACTAAAAGTGCTGTGAGTAGAAACGTGTTATCGCTGGAACACTGATTACGCTCCTGTTCACTAAGAGCTGACGCTTGTGCTGATTAAATGAGCTAATGATAAAAAAAACTCAACACACTGAGCCGAGAAACACAGTTTACACATTTCTGTGTATTTCTGTCTATTCTTTCTGTCTTTTCTTTCTTTCTTTCTTTCTTTCTTTACTCCTTCTTCCTTGTTTTAACCACCAACTTCACTGAGGAATACACTACTGATTAAAACATGCCTTTCTTCACTTCTTTCTTTCTGTATTTCTAGCTTTTCTTTCTTTCTTTCTTTCTTTCTTTCTTTCTTTCAGCCCTGGTATTATAATAATAAAACAACGACAGCTTTGGTGAGCTTTTTTTTTTTTTTTTAAAGTATCAGTGAATCATGTCGGCTGCATCAGTGAAAATATTTGAAGTCTTTCCTCTCACACACTCTCACGCGAAAAGACGAGTGCAGTCGTGTTCCAGATGTGCGTGTGTTTAGATAAAGGTTTCTGAAGTGTTTTAGAATTAAAATCTTCTTTAAGATGCTTGTTTAGCGATTTCAGGATGATGATGATGATGACGATGATGATGATGATGATGATGATGATGATGATGATGATAGCACTGTGTTATAGAAAACACTGTTCATATAAATATATTTTAATAACATTTTGTTTTTTATTCTCTCATCTCCACACACAGGACATACTGTACATATTTTATTTATTTTATATCTTTATTTGTAGTAGCATGTTACACTGTACATCTAATCTAAAAGCTAATCCTATCCATGTTTCACATTTATACACACAATCAGTTCACGGCAGGACGTCCTTTACATTACTCTGTGTGTGTGTGTGTGTGTGTGTGTGTGTGTGTGTGTTATAAATAGCTTTATCTTCCCCATTCTTTCCAAGTTATTGATATACCTAAAGTAAATTTGACTTGAGTGATACAATATAAACTGTATTAGAGATTAAAAGGCGATTACCACAATCTTTGCAACACTTTTTATTCACATGACAGAGTTTCAGTGATCGTTTTTCACACTGTTACGAAGCAGTGATGAGGAAAAACACATCCTGCCTGTGAGTGTGAGTGTGTGTGTGTGTGTCAGTTTTGTCCTTGTGGGGATTTTTAGCTGAGCCCCATGAAGAAAACTCCTTTTTTTTTTTTTTTTACCAAATAAACAAAACCAGCTTTTACTTAAGAAACTAAAAGAGCTGAAATGCTTGTTTTTGGTTACTGAGTATTCAGGTATAGCGTAGCATTAATTTGCTACATTAATAATTATATAAACGGGAGGTCCTCATAAAGGTAGTAAGACGTGTGTGTGTGTGTGTGTGTGTGTGTGTGTGTGTGTACACGAGAGTTATGGGTATATAAACTGCTGAGCCACCATCAGATCAGATTAACCATTAACTCCATATTAAGCTGTTTTTCGATGCTTTTCCATCATCTATCAACACCTGTCACCTAAACCAGGATAAAACCGGATGTGAGCACAAAAGCCATGTGCTGATTAACCCCCTGTGCTCTGTTCGCTACTTAGCAATGGATTTACAGTTCACGGCTCATATTTACTTTGGGCAGCTGAGACAGAAAAATGATATTTGAAATGACCGACCTTGTTTTAGGTGAATACTAAAGACACACAAAAGCATGTCTCATGTCTGGGGACGCTATTACCAGCAGGCGTGTGTGTGTGCGTGTGAAGCCATATAGAGAGAACTCATGTGCCCGTTTTATCCGTTTTATACCAGGAGTTGATTAATTTTCTATAACAGCAGCTCCACCTGCTCATTCATGCAATTAAACAATCAGCCAATCATGTGGCAGCATGAGTATGAGTGAACAGGTGCATGGGTGTTCCTATTAAAGTGGCCGGTGAGTGTACAGTATATGACATACAAGCAACAGACATTTCGTGTTTATCTAGTAAACACGGCTGCTTCTCTGACATCGCCACTCGAAAAGAAAGTGTGTGATGTGTTTGAAAATGTTCAAGGATTGAGCCAGCGTCTTCAAAGTCGAACCTGAGTCTACAAAATAACCGAGAGTGTGTGTGTGTGTGTGTGTCGAATAAACACAGGGGCTGTGTGACGCCACCTGAGGCAAAACAGCCTTGAGTGTGTGTGAGTGTGTGTGTGAGCAAAAAAACACACACTTTCAGAAAAGAAAACTCACTACATACAGAAATGCCTACTGAGAACGCAACAGGAAGGCAGTCATACACTAAACTAATCTCATAGCCCAGTGACTGTCATGCTGTAAGGCGGCCATTACAGCAAACCCCACAACGCTGGAGTGCCATCATCACCTTAATGAATTATCTGCTGATGCAGAACTCCAAAAAGCAAACTCATTCAGAACCCGGGAGTTTTACTCGGTCATTAAGTTGAATGTTTTAGATCCTAAACTCTGCCTGACTGAAGCTGGATCACTGGGTTGTGTTAGAGGTCCTGCTGAGATTCATGAACTTTCTAAAAACACCAAACTTTCACTCCAACTGGGCCAAACTCCATCCTGAAGAACCTGCATATTAATCTTTATAATTAACACCAGAGCTTCTGTAGCATTCGAGATTTATTTTGTGATTAAATTATTATTATTTTTTTTAGTTTAAATTTCTTTAATCGACATGTTGATGAAATATTCTCTTTTTGGTTTAGTAGTTTCCTACATTACCCACAATGTCATTGTGGTGCAGTGGGATTTATCGCTCGTTTCATCTCTACCTAAAGCGAGTGATGCGGCGGCGCTTTAGTGCTTTGATCTGTCCAGCTCTCTCGCCTCGTCATCTGTACACTCTGCTCAAACAGAACAGCTTCCAAAGCATCAACTTTTTGCGCTCGTTATCCAGAAAGTCGTTAACTAGCCGAGATAAGTCTCTGTTGTAACTCGGCACAGCTGCTTGACGTCTCCACTTGACTTCTGACTGGCTCATTAATATGGCGTTGAACATCTGGCTGGAAAATGAAGCTCTTTTTCTGATGATTTTATGCGCTAACAACGTCTGAGGGTGTTGAAAATGTTTCCTCTATTAAATGTCACTGTACTGCACAAGCAGTAACCACTAACTTCTCACAGAAACAATGAAAACACAACACCATCGCCAACAAACTAGCACAGTCTTTAAACACATCACAGATATTTCAATATAAACATATTTAATGTGTTTCAGTGTGAAGTTTCCCTTTAAATTCTGTTAACGAAGGTGGCATGATGGATTGTTTACATTTTAATTGTTTTCTACGTGATATTTAATGTCTGTATAGTGTTTTTAAAAATCAGCACTCAAATTAATTGGGGGTGAAATCACACAAAAATTGCTTTATCCGTTTTGTAAATATTTTAAGAGGAGCGAAACTGTCATTTTATTAATTTATTTGTATTTTTATATAAAGTAGGTCGTGATTTAGAAACAACAACACACTTTTAAGGGATTAAAATCAAATGCGGAAATGACGTAACGTCACATGATTCACGCGTAACTTTAGAACGCTGTGTAAGAATACAATAAAAAAAAACAGAATAAGTTTATAAATGTAGGATTTGAGATGTAGTGAATTATGTGAAATAGAGTCAGTCGTTTACGAATAAAATAAAAATACAAATAAAAACGGACAGTCACAGAGAGTTTGAATGAGACTTTCGCTTCCGGTCAATCCAGTAAATCATCAGTATTTCCTAGTACGAGAGGAAAGCTGATGTTTAGAAATGTCTAAACCCAAATTAGTGGTGTTTGACCTCGGTAAGTTCACATTTATTACCACTCTGTAAACTGAGATTTACTACACTTCCGGTCTGATAAAAAACGTCCGTTAAATTTCAAAATTCAGTTCCATGCACGTGCCTGTGCGTGAGGGAGAATTACATCCGGGGATTTTATTAATGCAGTAACCTGTATAGGCATTGAATGGTAATTTTATATATAAACGGTATATTTTAAACTGTAAATCAGCAACCCAGATGCTTCAGGTTCACTGAAATGTTCTAAATTAAAAACTAACTAGTAATAACCATGTCAGGATTAACTAGTTATAAGCAGGTCAGAGATAACTAGGGATAACCAGGTCAGTGTTGATGGGAAGATTTCATCTTAAAAACGTGTCAAAAACAATCCACCCTGAAATACTCATTATTATTCCGGGGTTTTGGGGAGACTGGGATCCCGGAGGACCTAACACAGTGACACGAGTGGGAGGTTTTAGATTAGATTAGATTAGATTAGATTTAACTTTATTGTCATTGTCCAGAGTACATGTACTAAGGCAGTGAAATGCAGTAATGTGTGTCCGAGTGAGCGGTCAGATATGAAGCCATAGGGACAAAAAAGACCACATTCATTAGCATGGCGCTGTGTGATGTGTTTACAGCGTTCACTCATTCATCCTTAGTAACTGCCTGGTCAGGGTCAAGGTGCTTTTATTTAGGCTACATGTTTATACAGATTAATAAAACCGTCTCGCACACGTCTCTAGTTGGGAGTGATTATGAAACTGGAGAGATGTAGCTGAGGTTGAGGAACTGTCAGAGCCAGACTTCACACATAATCCCGACACTGCTGACTTTCGAACTCATGACCTTCTGATCAGTCGTCCAACGTCTTAACCACTGAGCTTAACAGTGGCTCGAGCTTCATATCCTTCTGAAAAATGATGAAAAAAAGCCAAACTTTCCATTTAGGCGACGCCCACTTGGGTTTCGAATCCAATTACAGCCTTTTCTCTCAGATATTATTGGTGTTTAACTTGGTGTTTAGTGAGATGACATTTACTGTAATGTGTCTGTGATTAGATTACACCCTGTGGCCTTTCTGGGTGGATACCCACGTCGATCCTCCTTTCCGAAAAGATCAGAGGTTAGCTTACTTTTTATCATCCATCATGTGTTTATGTTAATAATATACATATTTGTCATTAATACTGCTGTTATAACTGTGTATTATCACACTCTCTCTCTCTCTCTCTCTCTCTCTCTCTCTCTCTCTCTCTCTCAGTGGGAAGGTGGTGGACTCGTGCAATCATCACGTCCGGCTTTATGAAGACACCGTAGACGTCCTGCGCTTTCTGCAGTCTCAGGACATACAGATCGGCCTGGCCTCGCGGTGAGCAACGCACCACTATCTCTACAGCACTGTTTCCTAATCCTGCACACAAAGTCCACGCGGTTTCCCCTCTAAACTCCTGACACACCTAAAAGAAGCGTTCAAGAAGGCAGAATACCTGGAACTGAACCAGATTTTGCTAAATTGAATGATAAGCACATAATCTCTGGGCATTTGTCCATGTGGACTTTGTCCTTTCTGTAATAAAGATCGAGCCATTAAATGATTTTAAAAAATGAAAATTTGAGAGGAGAATCATTTTTACCTTTATTTGTTTACACCCTTATTGTCTTTATTTATTTTTTAACTTCCTGTTTACTGCATTGTATTAATTCCAGTTTAATCCCATTATTATATAGTATCACATTATTATACAGTATATTATCATTATTATTATTATTGTGTGTGTGTGTGTTTTAGCACAGGGGAAGTGGTTGGAGCCAATGAGCTACTCTCACTCTACAGCCTCGACCAATACATTTCCTACAAAGAGATTTACCCAGGGTCAAAGGTCACGCACTTTAAGAGGTAAGGCGAAGAGGATTCGGTGTAATAAAGAGGGTGTAATGTGTGTGTAGTGTAGAGGAAACTTACAGTACATCATGTGTGTGTGTGTGTGTGTGTGTGTGTGTGTGTGTGTGTGTTGTAGGTTGCAGGCAGACAGTGGAGTGTGCTACACAGACATGATGTTCTTTGATGATGAACACAGGAACATCAGTGAAGTCGGCAGGCTGGGTACAAATCTAACTCACTCACACTTACCCTATACCCTATGTAGGGTCCCTAATCCACCCACACTGTATCCTATGCCCTATTACACCACTCACATTTACTTCTGATATTAATTCCTATAAATATAAATTCATATAAAAGCTGCATTTGTGTGTTTTTGAATATAAACGATCCTGTAATGTATTACTGCCAATCATGAGCCTTATTATGGCTCCGTAAACCCTTCATATTGAAATCTGAGTTGTTTTTTTTTAACACTACCACAGGTTACTAAACCATCCATACTCAAACCTCTATCCTGATTAAACTCCCAAAACTAATCGCACTCAACCCTGTACCCTACCAGATGCCCCTAAAAAACCACAGTCACTCAGCCAACTCTTTTTAACACTAATTATGCACCCTACGTAGGCTGCCTTTTCAAAAAAACACTAACACACTGAACTGATAGCGTCCTCACCGTCTCTGTCCCTGTGTGTCCCTCAGGTGTGTACTGTGTCCTGGTTCATAACGGCGTTACCTCTAAACTTGTTCGTGATGAGCTTCAGAAGTTCATGAAGAAGAGCTGAGTGTGGAAATGTGCGCTGCAGTGTACAGTGTGTCCTGTAGAGGGCAGCAGAGATCATCACTGGCTCATCCTTGCTTACTGTAACACTTTTGGAAGAGTGTATTTATTGACTTTACTCCTAATATTAACGTTAATTTAAAAAAAAATTGTGGAAATGTTAGATAAAAAATATGGTTATATTTACACAAAGTCGTTAGAGAGATCAGTGTATTAGAGAAAATGTTTACAGAGTTAACCGTCATAACTGTCTATTTTTAAATGTCTGGTACCGGTAACTGAAATATTTTAAAAAGTATTTTATAATATTAAAATAAACAAAATCCATCCTGTGTCCTAGTGTGTGATTATCTGTGATGTATCTTAACGCCATACACAGTGATGGCTCTTTTCAGTGAGTCGGCTCATTTGATTCGGCTCACCCATAAGAGTCGACTCCTTGAGCTCCCAAATGACTCGTCTCACTCTACGGTTGTCACTTGTGGGCGTGGCCTGTCTAGCCTTTATTAAGTTCCAGTGAGAAACTGTAGTAGCTGTTTATCGCTTCTAAAGCTAACTAATTAAACACAAATGAATAATGCACTAAGCAGCACCAAAAGTGAATCAGTTACATGTTCAGTTTCCCACTAGCTTCGTTCTCAGATTAGATTAGCAAAGCGAGCTAGCTGTACTAGCTACAATCATTCACCGGAGGTACCAACGATCTCTGCTACTTCCTTCCCAGCTTCATTCTTCCTCATAATGTCTCTGGACACATTTAATGACAGGTCGTATATGACAAGATGAAACCACACTTTTCTAAATGGAAACCGATTGCAGGTAGCAGCTCCATGGGATTGGTCTGAGGAATCATTCGAGCTGGTCGTTTGGACTTTACAGCATCGTATCTCTTTTAAATTGAGAAAATCTCCATTTAAATGTCACTGAAGTTGTTAAATGTCACTAAAATCTATTTGAATAACTATAAAATCAGCAGTTTGCATTGACAAATACAGTAAGCACCTATCCTGATAAAAAAA
>CM074931.1:22847277-22857297 GCA_037576815.1 Pangasius larnaudii
AGTCATCAGTTGTGTTATAAATACCATGTAATTTAAAAGCACTAGATCAAAAACAACACAAATCAATACGTGCCATAATCATAAGAAAGTATCCTCACTCAGGTGCTGATTTATGACAAGTGGAGAGGTTATTTTATCTGAGTGCAGGAAATCAGAAAAATGGATTTTTTTTTATTCGAGTGTGTAGACAGACTATAAAAGAAAACTTAAAAAAAAAAAAGTTTTAACTCCATTCCTTGGTATTTGAATGTATTTCTGAGCTCATAAATCATTGATTCAGCGCTGTGTCTTTCTCCTGAGAAGCATGATTCATTCATTACGTGAAAATGGCAGTGTGTGATAGCACTGTTAATACTGCGCTACATTATTCACAGCTAAAGGACTTTCCCCTGCTTTATTTTTACAGCTCTAATGGCATCTCAGCTGCAGGAATCGAAAATTAATGGCTTGTATTTCCAGGAGGTCGTTTTCAGGGTCGCAGAGCGAGTCAATCTGTGCCCTGTTCTGAGTAATGATATAAATTTATATTATAAATATTATATTTACTGGGTTCTGCCAATAGCTGTTAGTCACTCTGAATAAATATGAAGTTTATGTAGTGTAAGAAGTCACTATACATGATCCAAATATAAATCATAAATCTACAGTAATGACACTTCAGTATCTCACAATTATAATGTTCTGACAATTCTGTGATAAAATCTTAACTCTCAGATATCAGATACAAATTTTTTATATATTTATTGAAATATCACATCTATAATAAAGTCATGTTGAACTTTCCAAAGTTTTGATTTGTGGCCATAATTAATCATTATTTAAATATTCATTATTTAACTATTAAAAAAAAAAAAACGTTGGGGTCTCTGGATGTTCCTCTATAGAAGAACCCTTAATGGTTCTATATAGAATTCTACAATAGTGTTTTAGACACTAAGAACATTTAATTATTCAGTGAACCCTTAAAGAACGCTTGAAGGAAGGTCTGAGGTTTGGTTACAAACTCAAGTTCCAACGCTGATCCTGGAGAACCCTCTTCCTTGCACATTTTAGTGTTTTCCTGCTCTATCGCACCCGATTCGACTCATCATCTAACGAACATCCCTTTCTGTGTTGGAGTGAATGTTATAGAGCAGGGAAATTGGTTTTTATTGTTTTCACATTTTCCAATTATCATTTTCAACGACATTAAATGCCATATCGCACTGCAGAAATGGGGTAAGAGAAACGAACGAAAGTACTGGAACAGCAGATTTTTTATTCTGGCCAAACCGAACAAAAAATTTTTGCCGATCTTCTTACTGTGTATGTTGATGAACACCTGTCAGTTGTAAATAATGAAGCATGTTCATGGTACAGCTGATTTACATTTAGCCACACCCACAAAAATCCAAAAAAGGCAAAGCTCACAAAGAACTGAAAATCACAAAATGGCAACTAAACAGTGGAAAAATCTTCCAGTAATGCAGCTCAGCCATTGCAGCTCCTTTTATAAGGCGCCATTATTTTTGTCCTAATTGAACAGCTAGTCTTATGCGTCTTAATTTATGGATTTGTTTAGAAATTGCTTATGAAATATTAACCGACTGAATTTGATGAAATGTTCATTAAATTGGTTTGTAAGCGAGATACAGAAGTGATTTAAGCCTGACAGTGTAATATAAAATCCGTATATAGAATCTGAGTAACTCGTTACTCGTAATTATACGATCTGAATCCGACTGAAGTCGATTAATCGAGGTTCACATTACCGAGTCTCCTTATACGGACATTTACACACTCGTAGGACGTGAACAAACTAGCTAGACTTGCATGAGCACTACATTTCTTGTGTAAACGCTCCTGAGAATGAATTACGATTAAATTTGTTCGTATCCAGTGTGATAAACGAGGACCAGTGCTGCTTTTATGACTGGTTCAGATTCTTCATCACAGTTTCCCGTCACATCAGTGTATATCTGCGGCGCTAAAAGCTGAAACTAAAAGCAGACAGAAATTCTTCTGTGATCTGTGATGCTGTCAGAGGCCACACAGCCTGGAGGTATGTGTGTGTGTGTGTGTGTGTGTGTGAGATTCAGCCTCTACACACACTCTGTCTCTATCTTTGAGACGAAACCCCTGCAGGATAAACATCACACACTGTTGCTCTCTTTTTTTCCGCTCAGTGAACAGGGCGTTCATCAAAATGGACGGTTTGTTGTATTTTTTCCGGCACGGAATGATGATAATATTCATTTGAGTGTGTGAGTTTGAAATAAAATATGATAATCCCTCATAATTAACCAGGTTTATTCCCTCATTGTGTCTAGCAGTCATCAAAACTAATTGCTTTGATGTGCAAATTGTGATATTATTCATTCATGTGAAGGTGTTTGTTGTATAGGATGAAAATATGGAGATCAGCCGTTTGTAATTAGCGTGGGTTTGTAATTAGCCTAGCAATCTGGCGTTGATTAGCCTTATTCGATTAGTGTGTGTAATGGAGCAAGGCCTTATCTACATTTACATTTACATTTATGACATGTGGTAGAGATTCTTCTCCAAACTGACTTAAGCTGTTTTGTGTGTGTGTGTGTGTGTGTGTCGAATTCAGCAGATTATTTACTCCTCACGCTGTACGAGATCCCAATAAATCCTGGGCTGAATTGTGTAACTGTAACTGTTATAATGTATGTTCTCCGTGTCAGATTATACGACGAAGATCTGCAACGCGATTAAAGAAAACTACTACGTACAGCGTTGCTTACATCATCAATCAGCGTGATCTGGAAATCAGCGTGATCTGGAAATCAGCGTGATCTGGAAATCAGCTTGTCTACAAAACGAACTCGTATAAACACAAACAAAGTGAACTTGAGGTAATGAGGAGATTTTTTTTTTCTCAATCCATTAACATGTTTCGTTTACGTTTCGCCATCGCTGCTAGCGCATTTGTAGCTGTCCTGAGAGTTTGCTGTCCTCCTATTGGTGGATTTTAGATGAGCATTGGAGCAGCGCTCACACTCCGAGATTTTAATCACAAACTTCTCACGGTGACTGATACTTTAGCGTCAGCCATCTTTAGCCGCAGTGGCACTAACACCAATCTCAACTCACGACCAAATAAAACGTTTACAATGTACGATTTTTGAACATTATGTAAAAATTAAGAAGTAATGTAAAAAAAAAAAAAAAAAAAAAACATTCTCAGAATACCCAGAAAACGTCCCAAAAATTCCTGGTTTAGAAAATGTTCTGCTAAATAAAAATGTTAGCAGGTAAATTACACTATAAACTTATTAGACCTACTAGTTTTTATTCCTCTTTAAGAAAGTGAGCTACTGCTGAAGTCAAGATAACGGGTCAGTATTAGCGCATATTAGTGTTGCATTTCGGTATCTGGCTAGCATAGCTAATGTTGCTAAACTGTTATAATGTGTAATTACAGCCAGATTTTTATGCTAAGCAATTTGTTGGATTTAAAAGAAGGTCCAGCTTCATTGACCCAGTGATGGTCATAATAACATCAGGACATCATGGCATTATCATCATCATACCACGAGGAAATTCAGAAAAATAATTGAGAAATTAAAAAGTAGAGGTGCAAGACACGACGTTGTGTATCATCCTACCCTCCAGAAAAATAGCTAAGTATAGTCCTAAGACCTATTTCCCAGCATGCACCATTCCGTGAATCATTGACAGTAAACAAGAACTGGACCGAGCAGCACCGCTATTTTCAGCTGACAGCTCAAAGCCTTCCTTTTGTGCTACTTCCTGGGCTTACTCTCGTGTGAGACGGGTGTCGGGAATGCGCGAGATTGAGCTGTCACGTGGATGATGCAAGTCTTCAATCTGAAACAACAAACAGCCGTATTTTCCATAATAGATGCACCGCAAAATGTTCAGGGTGAAATGGTGGACGGGAACAGAACGCAAGGTCATCACATCGTGCTAGAGATTTATATACGGCGTAAACAACAATCCGGTATTCTTACAGTAATTTATATCTGACGATTATGACTTCCTGATTCTCTGGTAAACATTTCCGAGGAGCTGCTTTTTTCAGACATGACAGTAAAATCTGTTGAGAGGTTATAAAGCAAACGTCCAGACTGTAGATCAAACGATAGAATATCAAGGAGGACAAGCACCAGGTGATGAGATGAAATAGTTCAGAAGTGTCTTTAACTGTTAATCCAAGATGAACCAAAGGACCGGAGCGCTTCTTTCACCTGCTCGTTTCATGCAGAGTAACTTTCACTGACAAGAAAGGGTTCACAACATTTTTTTTTATTTCGACTCTTGAAATGAAAGCGGAACCCGTAAAAAAAGACCAGAAGGAAACTCCACACTTGGTGAATCATCCCGATGAGAGCATGATTTTTCAGTCGCGGTTTGCTGTTTGTGGTGATAAACGTGCCATTGAGTGGCATCATGATCATGATGTTAAATTAAAGAAGTGTTATCTTCTGTTGGAGTGGCCGACTTTCAGGGATTCAAATCAGTTTATACCTCAGTGCTGCTGAATTCTTGAATCTGATTGGTCAGAAGGTGTTGAATAATAATTTTACTATCACAGCAGCTCTGACTTTTCTTCTGAAACTTCCATAATGTTTAATGTAACTATAAACGGATAAAAGCTATGATGTGTCATTGTTTAATAAATAAAAAATTCATTGCAACAATTTGCCAACAATTACAGTTTTTATCCATTTATAGTTACATTTAATGGCGTGGAACGTCTGTGAAACAGGTTAGTCCCTGTTGTCACTTACGTTATAGCAGCTATAAACACTCGTTCCCTCACCAGCCGCTATTTACTCTCTCTCTCTCTCTCTCTCTCTCTCTCTCTCTCTCTCTCTCTCAAAGGTCATGTTACCGAGAAACCGCAAAGAAGCGTAAACTCCTCTGTCCTGAAGATGAAGTTACAGCTTTACCTCTGACTGTTCCAAAGCGCTGACACTGGAGACTCCTTCCATAAACATAAACACGTTTCTCCTTACAGAAATCTTCACCACATCAACAATTACATGTTTTTTAATCTGTTTATTATCAGTGGAGTGTTCGCTGTACAAGTCCCTGTGAACGTGCTGTTACTATAGAAACGATAACGTGTATTATAACATTATTGTTTACCTTAATATGTCCTAACGCACAGATATTATAACGTGTTATGTGGAGGGCGGGGCATGATGAGGTCATACACTCGTGTTATAAAGTGCAATTATAGGAGCTATAATTTATACACATTTTACAGGCTTAAGCCAGGCATGATAAGGTAATTATGCGAATCATATAACATGTTATGAATGCATTTATAATGCATTATTAATAAAGGATCGAGAGAGATCTGCGAGATCCGCAGCAGTTTGTGAATTTTGCTGCCTCGCTTGTTTCACTCGTGTTCCTCCGTCTGTTCCTCGAGATGGAAATGGAGAACAATGAGGTTGCGAAAGCTCTTCAAACGCTGCTTAATAATCACAGCACAAAAGCAACTGAGAGATACATAAAGCCTGCAAGGAAGAATGGAAGACATTTTGAAAGCTCTTCTGACTGATAAGACACTTTTTCTTACTAAATGGTTTGGCATGAGCTTGATTTCTCACTCGCTCACTAGTGATGTGTAACGTCTGTCAAGTGAAGGACACTGGAAGGAGTTTTACCAAGTTATGCACATACAGTGTGTGTGTGTGTGTGTGTGTGTGTGTGTGTGTGTGTGTGTGTGTGTGTGGTGTGTGTGTTCATGCAGGTTCACTTGTGACTTTCTCTAAAGGAACACTTTTATTCTTGCTCTGCCTAAAACCTGATTTTTGTTTCTGTTTCCTTGGATTTTTAGGACTGTGTATTTTTTATGAAGTCTATTTTATTTATTAATTTTTTAACACAATGCTGCTCGCATGGCCAAATCAATATTTCAGCTGTTTTGTAACTTCTCACAGTCGTGGGGAAGGAGGTGTAAAATATTAAACATGTTTGTATGATAAACTTCAGTGCTATATTATAGACAGAAAAGAAATGCCATAAAACACTCAAACAGCAGCTGAACTCAGTCTTTGGGTGTGGGCGTGGCCTAATATTCTAATGAGCACGCTTGATTGACAGCTTTCTGCGATTCCGCCTACAACTTTGTCCAACCTCCACGGTACACAATAGCTGTGCTCACTAGATTAGCCTTTGCTCCTCAATCTTCTTTCCCTAAAGATCTTAGAGAGCTAAACCCTCCTCTCTCATCTTCTATCTCACCCTTCTATCTTCCTCTTTCTTCCTGTCTTTCACTTTTTCCATTAACAAGCTTATTTCTTTTCGCGTAACCTCCTCACCCCCTCCTGTCTTCCCTTGCACCTTCACTTCTCCTCATTATTCCCTCCATCTTTTTCTTTCCCTATCCTTCCACCATCTCTCATGTTCTCCAGCAACTTGTTCTATCACTCTTTCTCCTCTCTCTGAAGAGAAATCATTCTTTATTCTCTCGATCCTTTCTGCTATCTAGTTCCTTCTGTACTTCTTGTTTTCCGTCCACGTCCTCCACACTCTTCTGCTGCTCTCCATGTATTTGTCTCTCCTCCGTTTCTTCCTGCTCTTTCTTCTCCTGTTCCCTCTCTCTAAAGATCTCCAGCAGCTTGTTAAACTTTGGCCCCAAATCAATTAACCCCTCTCCCTCCATCCCTCCATCTCCCTCGCTCTCCAAAGAGCTCAGGGAGGCGGTCTCTGACTCCGCCCCCTCGTGTTCATACATCTGCAGTGAATCGTACGGCGGCTGCATGGGGTCAAAGGTCACTCGGGTGAGTCGGTGCTGCAGTAATTCATCTATCCTAAGAGTCACAGGGACAGCCACGCCCCCTAAATCAGGTCTAAAGAAGCCCCGCCCTCCAACATGTAGCCTGACCAGGTGCTGAACGTAGTCCTGTCCCGTGTTCAGGTACAAAAAAGGAGCTCCGGTCAGATGTATCCCTCCGCCAGCTCTCAGTAACGTTCCCTCCATGGTTCTGAATGGAGCCGTGCTGTTTCCTGTGCTGTGCGGAGGCGTGATGTCATCTGGAGCGACAGATGAGGAGACGGAGGAGTGGAGGTGAGCTGTACGAGATGCGACCAGATGATCTGCAGAGTCATTTAGGATTAACGGAGACTGATCACAGAGAGAGAGAGAGAGAGAGAGAGAGCGAGAGAGAGAGAGAGAGAGGTAAAGAAAGAAATCGAGGTGAAAGAAAGGGTAAAGAGTGAGATAAATCCCCACAAAAGAGAGAAAATAACGTAAACGTGAAAAGAAAGAAAGGGAGAGAGAGAGAAGGGAGAGATGAAGACAGAAAATGACAACTTGGAGAAAAGGATTAAAAATGAAAACGAGTAGAAAGAGTATCATTAGCTAATATTATTTTATTACCTGATCTTGAGTGATGACATCACTTCCTGTCTGCGTCTTTTTCAGCATGATATCAGCAGAACCTTCAGTCATGTTCTGATCAGACGGTTCTGAGAGCGTAGAACCTGGTTCTAACAGCCCGATGTTCAGTGTGTATCCGCTGGGGAGTGTGTGTGCGGGTTTATCCCGGTCCAGCCGAGACTCACACCGGCCAAACGGGCTCTCGCTCGCCGTGTGTATGCTGTAGCACAGAGGAGCGTACAGAGGGACCGAACCAACACCTCGCCTAGAATAATAATAATAATAACAACAATAATAATAATAATAATAATAATAATAGTAATAGTAATAATGTTTTGTTACCCCCCAACACACACACACACTCTCTGACTCACGTGTGTATGGTGTGTGGGACGCTCTTCAGCGCAGTGATGTCGAACGCAGCCGTGTCTTCCTCTCCTCCACCTTCATCGTCATATGTAATAATGTTCTCTCTGATCTCATCGTTCTCCACCGGAGAGAGAGAGTCACTCTTCTTCCTCCGCATGGACAGAGACAACACCACCACTACTGAGAGAGAGAGAGAGAGAGAGGGAGTGAGAGAGAGAGAGAGAGAGAGAGAGGGGGGAGAGAAAACATTTTATGACACTCTGAGACAGATGGATGGATAGAAGAATTGAAAAATTGACTGATTTGTGGATGGAAGGATGACAGATGGATGAATGGAAAAATAGAAGGTTGGTTGAATAGACAGATTGATGAGTGGGATTGATGGTGAAAATAATACATAAAAGAGAACAGACAAGAAAGAAAAAGAGGAAAGAAACAAAAAACTAAGAACCAAACGAACAAATACAGAAAATGAGCAAAGAAAAAGAAAGAAAGAAAGAAAAGAAGAAACTTGTAAGTAAATAAAAAAGAAAGTGTAAATCTCAGCCGTACCCATGAGGACGGAGGAACAGGCCAGGATGGCCAACATGGCGGCCGAGCTGAAGCCCAGCAGCATGGAGGAAGTTGGCAGAGACGAACAAACCTTCTGTCTCTCCCACTCCATCAGGACCTCTCCATCACCACTCCTCCCTCCATCCATCCCTCTCCTTCTCTCCTCCACCCACATCCCTCCATTCTGACAGGAGCACATCGTCACCGTCACCGTCCCCGTGCTGCTCAGCTCCGACGCTCTGTCCCGGAGGATTATGGGTACTTTTACAATGTGTAGAGGAGAAGAGGCGGGGCGAGAGAGGGGCTTCAGAGAGGACAGGAGCAGCAGATTGGCTGTGTGATCTAAGAAAAGGGGCGGAGTTATTGTAAGTTATTAAACATGAATCAGTCTTTAAAGAGAGAGAGGAGAATTACAGGGCGAGGGTTCGAGATGTCACGGCTAGGAGGTCAAATCTCATGAGATTTATGTTGACTTGTGTTATTTATTGTTACCATAGAAACAAACTCTTCCGAAACAATCCACTCATGTGCGCAAGCAGCTACTCAAACCGCTGTGATGTTAGCTGGCAGGATAATTACTGGATTAAACCATTAGAGAGAGAAAAAAAAAGAGGTTAACGACTGTTTATAGCTGCTATAACGTAAGTGCAAACAGGAACTAACTCGTTTCACTGACATTACATGTAACTATAAATGGATAAATAGTACGATGTGACATTTTTTTTATGTAATCTTTGGTAAATAGCACTTCTGGACATGCTGTTATAGGAAAATAATCAATGTTGGGGTGGTGACAGTAACCCCACACCACACAGAGTTTTTCTGTTAAACTCGTTACGTTGTTGTTGTTGTTGTTGTTGTTGTTGTTGTTGTCCTGCTCATACTGAAATTGGCCATTTGATGTGACCACCTGTCCCTCACAGTCGTGTCTTATTTAAATTTTCAGCTGATCAGTGCATAAAGAAATTACAACCAAAAGAAACAAATACACTCTAAATTGCTTTTTTGTTTCATGTGATTACGTCTCACCTTTTAAAAATTCATTTTCTCTCTCTTTTTTTTTTTCTCTAAGCTGAGATCTGAGCATGAATCCGTAAATACGTACGAGATTCTGACAAGCACATGGTTACCTCCTGGTCACAGACATGGAGAGAGATAAAAGGAAGAGAGAAACAGAGGAACAGAGCTCACTTCCTCTCGCCTGGGTGGTGAAGTTCAGAGACAGGCTGCTGTGTGCAGACACGCTGAAGTGTACGGGTGAACTGGAGCTGATCTGGTCTCTGTCTATAGCTCGAATCACCTGCACCACCTGACACACACACACACACGCACACACACACACACACACACACACACGCACACACGCACGCACACACGCACACACACGCACACACGCACACACACACTGATTAAAACAGAAAAATCTTCATAAAGTGTCAGTATGAGCAATTTGAATGTCCTCTATGCTCCATTCTGCACATTTCCATGAAGAAAAACTGGATAATTGTTTTTTTTTTTGTTTTGTTTTGAATAAAAAGCTTTTATGCTTGAGAAGCAGTCACAGCAGAACTTCACCGCACTATTATCTTCTCCAGGGTTAAGCCAAAAAAAGAAAAAGGTGGGAAGGGAAGTGATTTCTAAGGGAATAGCATGATATGAAGAAAGGATACGTACGCATCCAATTAATAATCAGCAGTTCCTTCATTTTCACAGGACTGAGTGTTTTATGAATGGAT
>CM074931.1:22906579-22916599 GCA_037576815.1 Pangasius larnaudii
ATAATAATAATAATAATAATAATAATAATCTGATATCACATTTTCTCTGCTTTTGCATTGTACACATACAGCTATAAACCTCTTAACTCACACACACATTAATTATGGATTTATTCAAATAAATTATTAGCCTCTTCTTCTTCTTCTAATCTGTTGCAGATCCAGAGCACATTTAGATTCACACTTTTATCAGAAGTAGCTCGTGATTAATTAAAGCTTTGTGATTAATTAATTAATTAAAAGTGAAGTTTCTCACCTGGTGAGTGTGTAATAAAATTCACTGCGAGTGTGAGGTGAAGGAAGTGTGTATTTGCAGTGAAAACATGAAACTACACTGCAGTACTGGTGCTGAAACACTAAACTGTGTGTGTGTGTGTGTGTGTGTGTGTGTGTGTGTGAGAGAGAGGGTCGGGCTCAGAGATGAGGTGATAATCTCTTATAGAGACGACAGCTGTTGACAGTTCTCACCAGACACACACACACACACACACACACACACATGAGAGAAGTGTCATTTTCACACTCCTCCAAGCCTCCTTACACACACACACACACACACACACACACACACACTGATGCTCAACCGTTATGAGTAACTCGTACATCGTTCCTGTAATCAGTTGCGTTGGTTCTTCTACATCTTCCTTCACTTCCTGTTATTCTGACTTACGCACGTGAAGTCACTGATGTCATTTCCTGTATGTCTTTCACCCTACGTAACAAAGCGATCATTTTCTACGTACGTGCAGGACAAGCAGCCGTGATTTTACCTACAAATACTAAGTAAATTACGTATGACGCTGTAAAGAAGCGACAAATCCAACCGACCGTCTGGAACGATTCCTCGGACCGATCCTGTGGTCCGACGTTTCTTTAGTTCCTACCTGCAATTAGTTCCCAAAAACGTAAGAACAAACTTATAACTGTGCTTTCGTCTTATCCTGACATACAAGGGCTCTCATTAGATGTGTACAGAGACGTTAGGAAGTAAAATAAAGCTGGGAAGCAGCAGCAGAGATCGCCGGTGCCTCTGGTGAGCGTACGTCGCTACTACAGCTAAATCTGAGAAGGAATATAATATGAACACAACATGTAGATAAAATGTAAATATATTTTAATCTCATCGGGACAGTGCACACCTCCAAGCGACGACAACATTCGCTACCGAACTACAAGCGACACGAGAGACCTGTAGTGTGAATGTAGGTTTATTGGCGCTTCGCGACTGCTCCAGTTGTTGCTTGTGGGTGTGGCCTATCAGCTGTTTTTAATTTCTGATGTAAAATGGTGGTAGTTAACATATTTTATAGCACATCCATAAAATGTAAAATGTAAAATGCAGGAAGGAACTGACTGAGAAACTGAACGTCTAATTGGATTGGTGCTAAAACCACAAACGCTCCCCTCCATAGTGCCTGAGTTAAGTCCACTACCTGCACCAGCGCAGTGGTGGTGATGAGATGTTCACCGTATCCGTTACCTGAGCCGCACTCTGGAGCAGAGTAAGTGAGAAGTGTCACCTCAGTGTCACCTCAGTGAAGGAGACTGTGAGTGATCCCTATCAGAAATGCAGACAGAGGAATATAACCTGGCGTCTGGCGAACATCTCTAACCTGCTTCTGCTGAACACGCCACCCAAGCATGCTCAGTATCCGTCTGCTCACAGCGGGATGGAGGGTGTCTCTGTTCGTCCTGCCTGACCCTCACGCCGCTCACATTCACCAGCTGTGTGCTTCTTTCTTTTTATTTCTAGATAAAAGTAATATTTTGTGGTGGGGAGAATCTACACAACATCTACATTTTAGACAGTTAAAGTCTATTGAAGACCTGAAACAACATTTTCATTTGTATACAAGCCCTCAAACGTAATATGGACCAATAATTAATAAATAAAACGTTCTGTTCCGTGCTGTTGCAGTGAAATACCGTGATGAAGCCGAGACACCACCACGAAGTTGATTATCTTCCTGCAACAGCATGTCCGCAGGTGTTTTATTCCTCTTACGCCACCGCAACTGGTCAACTATCACAATTCTTATTTATTATTTAAAGAACAACACATCACACTTTTTTTTATCTGTTTATAGTTACATTTAATGTTGTTAAGCCTCTCTTTTTTCTCTCTCTTGAAGTTAATAAGACAAAAAACACGCAGCTTGTCATGTTCCCGAGAAACCGCAGAGCCTAAACTCCTCCGTCCTGAAGAAAACTTAAAGCTCCAGCTTCACCTCTGACTGTTACAAAGCGCTGACACTGGAGACTCCTTCCATACATGTTACATAAACACATTTCTCTTTACAGAAATCTTTACCGTATCAATGATTCTTAAAATTAATTTATTATTATGTGGCGCGTCCGCCGTGCAAGTCCATCTGAATGAGCTGTTGCTATAGAAACAATAACGTATTAGAGCGAGAGCATTAATATAAACCTGCACTACTGTCAGAGCTGCTGTTATGGAAAATTAATCAACACCTTCTGACCAATCAGGATGCAGAATTCAGCAGCGCTGTGGTATAAAGAAGCGATAAAAATGCTTGCTCAACAACAGCACAAACCCTGACGTCGTGGTTCGGCACTGACCCAGGCTGTTTGGTCGTATATGGTGCTCCAGAGTTTCAGCATCACAGTCAGTCATCTGAGATATTTTTTACCTTTTATAACCTTTAAATATGATCATGTGGACCGTGCCAGCTGATCCCAGATCAGCACTCGTCCTGTCTGGAGCAGGTGCTATGAAAAATAGCTGTGGAGTGTCGTAATGGAGACAGACACAAAATGTGGCATGAATTTTACAGCGAGCTGGGAATACACACTGACCTCATGAGCTCGGGTTATAGACAGATCACACACATTACATTCATTACGGCGGTGAGGTCCAACACCTCACACACACACACACACACACACACACACACACACACACACACACACACACACACACACACACACACACACACACTATCCCAACATGTTTCCCAAAATGAATCTTGATTCACTTCACCTTTGTAGTGAAAAGTCCTTACTGTATTACAGAGACGATGTTCAGCTTCATGCTTCGGTTACTGTGTGTATTGTTTGTCTCTTCAATGCACAGCTTTATATTTCTGTAAGTTTGGCAGACGGTTACAAGACGGTTACGCCGCAGCACTTTCCAATTCTGGATTCTGATTGGTCAGAAGGCGTTGATTAATTTTCTGTAACAGCAGCTCTGACAGAAGTGCAGCTGCAAATCACAGGTTTATTAGGAATTAATGAACTCGTTCTAATACGTTATCGTTTCTATAGTAACAGCTCAGTCACAGGGACGTGTACGGAAGACACTTCGCAAAACTGAAAAATAAACGTGTGTATTCATTGATTCGCTGAAAGAGACGTTTACGTAACATTGATGGAAGGAGTCTCCAGTGTGAGCGCTTTTAACAGTCAGACATTAAATGAAATTTATGGAATTAAATTTGTGCCAAAAGTATTGATCGTAACTTTTCAAGAAGAGAAACACTCTGAAACTGAGCACAGTGAACTCAGTGGCAAAGAATGTAACAAGGTCTTCAAATAAACAACGTTCCTTCCTTTACTTTTTCATTTGACACAAATTTAATTCCATATAACTTTACGTTTTCCGACGTCTTCAGGACAGAGGAGTTTACGCTTCTTTGCGGTTTCTCTGTAACATGCGTAACAAGCTGCGATTTTTTTTTTTTTGCCTTATTAACTTCAAGTGAGAGAATACAGAGCGGCTGGTGAGGGAACGAGTGTTTAGAGCTGCTATAACGTAAGTGACAACAGGAACTAACTTGTGTTGTGGATGTTCTACAAACTTAAATGTAACTATAAATGGATGAAAAGTACATCAGTAGTAACAGCCACTTCATCATACCACTCTGTTACTTAGTATTTCACTATAACACACACACACACACACACACACACACACACACACACTGTTTATTAATAACTTATTATATAGATGAGCTTTGGTTCAGTATATATATATATATATATATTTTATAGTATTTATATAGCAATTTTCTTCTTCAGCACTGCTGTGAGATCAGTGTATAAGTGCTTCATACAGTTTATAAAGAATTATATATATATATATATATGTTATAATGTGGTGTTGTGTGTATTGTGTATAGTTTTGTGGTGTTTTTTGTTGTTGTATTCAGTTCGTCGAGTCTTATTGTGTATTAAATAATTTCTGTAGTTGTCTTTAAGAACATCTTTAGGATTAGCCTTTCCCACAGAGACCGCTCTGTGACATCATGGAGACTCTCCAGCTGTCTGGAAGCACTTTAGTGTGAACTGCATTTATGTGTGTGTGTGTGTGTGTGTGTGTGTGTTCTTCAGTGTGTATCTAACCTTGTATAACACAGAGCAGACCATCTTTAGAGACCATTAGAGAGAGTAATGCGTCGTGCCAAATGGTTACACGTTGAAGAAAGACAGAGGGATTAGCACCAGGCTAAATGGAGAGGTGGCGACATCGCTAAACACAGACAGACATGACGAGAGACGACGAGGCGATCGTTAATATTTTTAACATCAAAGGAAGAGTTGCATCAACTCTATATCTTATTAAATCCCTCAGTTCATAGCAGGATTAAGGGGATGTGATGATAAATCAGTGTGATAAAGAACACATAAGGAAAACTGATATTTAACATAATAATATATTTTTTAAAACACACACAGAGCTTTTCAAGAACTCTTCCGCAGTTTGAAGTCTCGTTATATGTAAATTTATCCAAACTCGCTAGCTCTCATCAGCTAGGAAGTAATTTCAGGAGGGGATGAGGAGATATGCTGAACATTTTCACCACATGCCCTGACATCCATTTAATAAGTAATAAGCGTAGGAAATAAACCTGATAGTTCCACTGAAAGCGATTAAAATAACATGCTGGTAATATGAAGGAAATAACATCTTACATTATAAAACCAGATCAATGGGGAAAATGCATGATTCCCATTGGCTAATTCTGAGCTTGTGTGTTACGTTAATCACCAACGAATCACCTGCCTGATCCACCCTGATGCCCTGCTTCTGGTTGGAGTTCTCATCGGTTGGAGATTGCGCGAGCTGTGGAGACGGCTTGGGGATCTCATATGGGGAGTTTAGGTTTAACAAACCGGACTTCGTGTGAAAACTGTGATGAATTTCTTGGTTACACAACTGCACTATTTGTCCATTTAGTACACAGTTACAGAGGGATTTATTTATAATCACACTATCGGGTGTCACTCAGATGAGGACGGGTTCCTTCTGAGTCTGGTTCCTCTCAAGGTTTCTTCCTCACGTCTTCTCAGGGAGTTTTTCCTCACCACCGTCACCTCTGACTCACTCATTAGGGATAAATTTATACATTAACAATTCATTTTGATTTAATTTCATTTGAATGTATTTATTTCTGTAAAGCAGCTTTGTGGTAATGTCCATTATTAAAACCATTATGCAAATAAAATTGAATTGAATTGAAGTGAATGATTAAGAAGTTGGAACTGTCATGAAATATTTCAGAGTGGGTTCAAACCCGAGCTCCACCTGCTAGCTACGCCTCTGGATATGAACTTTTTTTTGCTGATATCTGGAATTATGAATACATTTGTTGGTAAACAGCTTGTTGAATGAGGCCCTTTGGAGGTCAATAATTTAGACATGTAATTTTCACACTGTTAAACTGGTGACTGCTTCCCTTCCTCGTTAACTGCATTAGCCTGAATGAACGTTTTTGGCTTGAACCATCACTTTAATTCACCTTCTCAGCTAATTAAATGTCTCTGAGGCAGCCAAGTCTTGTTAAAATACCTCTTTGAGCTGTGTGTTTGCATGTGTGTGTGTGTGTGTGTGTGTTTTCATAATCACGCATCCATCTTGTGTGTATGTATATATAATCTTGTCCTTGGCGGTCAGTGTCTAAGATTTCTGGCACCAAAACAACGTCATGCTAGCTATTCCAGGCCCGAGTGCCACATAGCAGAGCAGGCTAGGGTGACACTGAGAGGTGCATTGTGGGTAGGAAGGGGTGTCATTAGTCAGTAGGACTCTTTGGGATGTGAATAGACGGCCTGCTAGTGATGCTTCAGAGTGGTGAGACAAGGCAAGGAGTGCTAATGCGCCTTAATGAGGATGAAAGGATGCGGCATGAAATATGGATCTTACAGGAAAGAGAGAGAGAGAGAGAGAGAGAGAGAGACAGAGAAAGTTATTATTATTACTATTAGAGGTAGAAGAAAGCTGAGCAAATATCAGAGGTGATGCGAGAAAAATATGTTGAGAAAAAAATATTTCATCCATTTATGGCCCTTTTTGTTTTCCATACTCAGTCTCTAATATGTAAAGTATCTATAATTTGTACTATATTACTGTGACTTTATCATATTTTAGTTTTTGTGAAAAAAGTTACACAACAAAAGAAATGATCATCAGAAGCTTTAATACCTTTAAAAATGGATTAAACAAAAAAAAAAAGACAAGTGTGAAGTAACATTGTCAGGCTCACAGCACAGTCTGGAAGGAAAATTCGAGTTTTGGTTTGAAAGACTGCAGTGTTTTGAATTAAGATACTTCAAGAGGACATGAAAAGCTTTACGTTCACCACACCATAATGAGATAAAGCCCTTGATAAAGAGGTGAAAATAAGAAAGAAAAAAAACAGTGTTTCTACTCTAAACAAGTAACAAGTCCATTTTAAACAATATTCCAGATATTTCTTCACCAAAGAATTGAATTCTCATAGCGCATTTAATGTTGTCCTTCTTGGGAGGAAAGCTGTGTGTAGATTATGATTATATCACATCAGAAAATTATAATACTGAAAATATAATTATATAATATATATATATATATATATATATATATAATATAATATAGTTACATTACAGTACCTCAAACACCAACCAAGTGGCACCTTTAAGAACACAAGAAGAGAGAAAAAAGAAGGAAAAGCAAAAATCCAAAAAAAAACCAAAAAAACAAAAACAATCCCAACTTTAAATATGACATGATAGAAAACAGTGGAGTCCAAATGAAGAGAAGTTTATAGGCACAGAAGAGCATCGGGCCACTTGTCTATATTACACTCCAAACAGTTTATATTTACATCAGCACTGTTACAGTAAATATTTTGGGGGTTTATAGGAAGATCACAGCTCTTTCCATTTTCATTGTTTTAAATTCAAGTTTGTAATGTGTGTGTATATATATATTTATATACAGCGAAACACACAAAGAACTTTGAGATCGAGTGAAGTGTGAAAAGATACAAAAATATGAAAGATGGAAACATTCCAAAAGGACAAACGTCAAAGGTGAAAATTTTACTGTGTCCATCCCTCCTCCTCCTCACATGATCACGGTTTCTGTGTACAAACTGTAGTTATTGAAGCGCTGCTTGGTCTTACAGGCGGGGCTGAGTGAGCGGGATCTAGGAGCAATGTGTGTGGTTACTGCAGCTGTTGGGGCGTGGCTTGCCCACCGGGATGGAGGCCGCTGATTGGCTGGACGAGCCGGACGAGAGAAACTCCTTCTGGGTGTAGTGGGGGATGAGTCATAGCTCGTCTAGAGGAATCAAAAGACATTATGCGTGAGTGAATGTTTAACTTGCCCTTGAAGGAAATTTCAGTTTTAGCAAAAATTGTTTAGCCCCCTCACCTGGTGTGGTGATGGCGTGTTCCTTGGTGATGGTGTAGAGCAATTACCCAGAATCCTCTCTGCCATCTTGAAGTCAGTCTGTAGATTGTCCATCCCCCAATGAGAGGTCTTGACACTCACTTTTGCACCTCTGTGTTCCCGGTTCTGAAGTGTTACAGGCACCTCAGTGTCCTTGACAGGTACATGCTTGGACCCCCGGCTTCCACCGAGCTTCGGGGACCTGGGCACCACTTTGGGCACCAACGTGGTCACAATTCCATCCTCAATCAGTGTTTTCCCTTCATTTTCCTGCAACATAGCACCGAATTTCCGCAGGACAGATGGGCTGCCGCACCTCCGGTCCACTAGAGGGCACTTGGGCGAGTCGGAAAAGTGTGCAGGGCGAGCGGGGACATGGGGGCTGTCTCTCTGCTTGACTGGTGGTTTATTGACTGATTTCTCAGGGGAGGTGACCTGGTCTTTCCAGCTGACATGTCGGACTCGGGGTTCGTCCCAAGCTTTGCCTTTATTCTTCCTGTTCTGCGCTTCCTCAAATTCCCCCAGCGACACACAGCCAATCCTGTGGCAGAACGGATAACCCAAACAACCAATCAGAGAAAACAAATGGCTAGCAGGAAATCCTTTATTTAATAACTGAGACACGCTGTTTAGACGTGTCGTCAATCGGAAGGCAGCTCCCTACATAGGCGGCATGTTAGGGGATAAATAAAGACTGTCCTATCCGGAAGGCTCCTTCGAGCCATTTATTTCGCCAAAATCTGAAAGCAGTATGATATTTGTTTTTTCTTGATTTAGGTGATCCCATTCCTTCAACAAATATGGCGGACCAAACTCCTCCGACCGAGAAGTTGTTTAAAAAATTTGCTTTTTTTTTATATTTGTGTTTGTAGATTATCAGAAGTTATTCTGTTCTAATGTCACCTTTGTAGCTAGTTTATTCAGTTAACATTGCTAACTTCTCTCATGGGTTCTTCCTCATGCCATCACTCACTACATTCAGACCAGCAAGTGACAAAGCAACAGGCGACTGTTGACTGTTCACATTTAACTTTCTGGACTTATATTAGTGAAGAATGTTCGAGTCGTTGTTTAAGACACAAACCTGTCAGTCACTGGCCACTGATTACTTCCGTTCTGCTGAGTGTAAACACTCTGATTCTGGATGGAGCTCTGAAAGTCAGAGAGAGAAAATGGATAAATCGCCAATCCAAACACTGAACTTGATAGCGTAAAGACGGGATAAAAGTTCTGGACACTCACCGCATGTGGAGCTCCATGTGGTTTCTCTCGGCTTTGGCTCAAACTCCCACTTTCCATCCCGATGTAACCGTCCAGAATGTCTAACATCACATCCTGACCTTTAACAGTGTAACTCTGAGGACCCGCAAAGCCATCGTTCTGATAATTAACACCATAACTGCACGTGTCTTGGGCGTAATTACTCGGGTGTTTAAAAGTCTTGTGTTGCCCTGGGACATTGTTTACATTTCCACCATGGTAACCGTTGTTAGGGTAACCACTGGCGCTGTTGACAGGAAGTAAGGTGATGTCCAGCTGAGCCGTGGAGTTTGGGTTGATCTCACTGGCTCCCCTGCGTGCTTCCACCACCTTATATAACTGCAACACACACACACACACACACACACACACACACACACACATACACACACACACACACACACACACACACACACACACACACAGCATTAGTCTAACTGTCAGACACTATCAGTACACACTGCCAGTTTGTGTGTATCATGTGCACAATTTGTTTAGTGTGCGTGTGTGTGACCTAACAGCTGACTCACTGTGAATTTAATAAGATAGTTAACACAGTAATACATCTGTTGTAAATGTGTGTGTGTGTGTGTGTGTGTGTGTGTGCACGCACATGTGTGTGTGTTCATTCCAGCATATTCTACTTAATTAGTGTCCTGTGCCAGAGTGTGTGTATGTACGAGTATCCATTCCAATGTTATTAAATTTGTTGATATCCCCTTTCAGAGTATGTGTGTGTGTGTGTGTGTCTAATATGGGCGGAGCTATTCTTACACACATAAACACACTCTGGAACACACACTCTGCCAGCTACAGAGATAGACACACTGTGCTGCCAGCTCTGGGGGGTCAACACCCATTCGACCAATCAGAAACGTCGCCCCCTCACCAGAGTGGCAACAACAACAACAACAACAACAACAACAGCAGCAGCAGCACAGTGCTGCGGCACTTGTGCAGAAATCTCATTGGCCTGTTTAATAGGTGTGTGTTTATGTAAATGATGTTTGTGAGTTTGTTCTTGTTGTTGTTTGCTTGATGTTTGCTGTTAATGAGTGTTAGTTTGTGTTTGTTAGTACGTATGT